>CAUYPK010108617.1:0-108159 GCA_963574355.1 Loris lydekkerianus | reverse complement strand
GCTTTTCTATTTTTTTTTCCCTGAAGATGCCATTGTACATCTATAGTTTTTTTGTTTGTTTTTCAGACAGAGTCTCACTATGTCACCCTCAGTAGAGCACTGTGGCATCACAGCTCACAGCAACCTCAAACTCCTGGGCTTACGTGATTCTCTTGCCTCAGCCTCCTGAGTAGCTGGGACTACAGGTGCCCGCCACAATGCCTGGCTATTTTTTCTTCTTGTTGTTGCAGTTGTTTAGTTGGCCCGGGCTGGGTTTGAACCTGCCACCCTCGGTGTATGTGTCTGGCACCGTAACCACTGTGTTATGGGTGCTGAGCCTTCTATAGTTTTTATTTTTATTTTATTTTGAGACAGAGACCCATTTTATTTCCCTTGATAGAGTACCATGGCCTCACAGCCTCAAACTCTTGGGCTCAAGCAGTTTTCTTGCCTCAGCCTCCCCTACGACTGGGACTATAGGCACCGGCCACAATGCCTGGCTATTTTTAGAGATGGGGGTTTCATTCTGGCTCCGGCTGGTCTCGAACTCCTGAGCTCAGGCAATCCACCCACCTGAGCCTCCCAGAGTGCTAGGATTACAGGTGTGAGCCACCACACCAGGTCAACTTTTCTATTTTTAATAGAGATGGGTCTCACTCCTGCTCAGGCTGGTCTTGAACTCCTGACCCCAAGTGATCCTCCTGCTTCAGCCTCCCAGAATGCTAGTATTACAGGTATGAGCCACCAGGCCTGGCCCTATTTCTTTGATTACTGAATTTTTGAGAATCTCCTCCTTAAATTTTTCACCCAAGGTGAGTACTCCTCTTGCCTTATCCCAGTCCAGCCTGGTTGAGTGCCCCTCTTAATACTTCCTAGTGTCACCAATTTCATAACCCTTTTTCCAACCACAATTTGAAGTTATCGCTCATTTTCTCCCTTGGCTACTGTCTGTTTCCTCAGCAGAGTATCAGTTTTGTGAGGACTGAGAGCAAAATCTATACTATTTGCATTGTTGACCTAGAGCCCAGAGAATGCCCTTTTCTTTTCTTTTTTCTTTTCTTTTCTCTTCTCTTCTCTCCTCTCCTCTCCTCTCCTCTCCTCTCCTCTCCCCTCCCCTCCCCTCCCCTCCCCTCCTCTCCTTTCCTTTCCTTTCTTTTCCTTTTTTCTTTCTTTCTTTCCTTCTTTCTTTTTTTGAGACAGAATTTCACATTGTCACCCTGGATAGAGTGCTATGGTGTCATCATAGCTCATAGCAACCTCAAACTCTTGGGCTCAAGTAATCCTCTTACCTCAGTTTTTCTATTTTTAGTAGAGATGGAGTCTCACTCTTGCTCAGGCTGGTCTCAAAAGCAATCCACCTGCGTCTACCTCCCAGAGTGCTAGGATTACAGATGTGAGCCACCTAGCCTGGTCTGAACCAAGCCTTTAGCAGATATTTGCTGAATAACTGAATGAATAAAGAAATGAAGAGAAGGTTCAGGAAGTCCGGTAGAGATCTGGATAACTTAGCTCCAGGATCTTCATTCCACTTCCCACCCTATTTTTCAGATGAGAAGGAGGCTGAGGCCCAGAGAGGGTGATTAACTTACTCATAGTGACACAGCACAACCATGGCAAAGCCAGTACCAAACTGAAAATTCCATGGTAGTAGGGGTTACCAAAGACAGGGCTCTTGTGTAGGGACCAGCTCCGTCTGAGGAGACACCTTCCATCATCCCCAAACCCAAACAATGGTCATCTCAGGTTTCTCCAGGTCTATGCATTATCTGTACTGTACCCTCATTCACATTTTTCTTGAAGCTTTCAATGCCACTTAGAAAGACAATGTTATCACCACTCTAAGTGGAGAAACAGTATCACCTCCTGGAATTAGGTACTATGTGTGGAAATAGATAGAATGAAAAAAACCAAAACAATGTCATTACATTGTAACTAGCTTCTGCCTGCCAAGTTTCCAAGCCTGAGCCATGGTCTGTTTGATAAGCGAGTGTTAGGGGGCGCTTAAGACATGCTAACCCCAGAGACATTCCTTAAAACAATCACAATGGATGAAAAAGAGCCAAAAAGAGCACACCCTCCTTACAGGATATCAGGCACCTCTGAAAATGCCTCGTTCCTCCAGGGGTTCCTGTCCCACACTTCAGGAAACACAACGCTGGTGAAGCAAAGACCTGGGAGCATGCGTGATAATGCTGATTTTTTTTTTTTTTAAACAGAGTCTTGTTCTTTCATCCTGGGTAGAGTGCAGTGGTATCATAGCTCACACCAACCTCAAACTCTATGGGCTCAAGTGATCCTCTTGCCTCAGCCTCCCAAGTAGCTGGGACTGTAGGCACCCACCACAACACTTGACTGACTTTTCTATTTTTAGTAGAGACAGGGTCCTGCTCTTACTCAGGTTGGTCTAGAACTCCTGAGCTGAAGCAAGCCACTTGCCTTGGCCTCCCAGCGTGCTAGGATTATAGGTATGAGCCCCCTCTCCTGGCCCTGATGCTGATTTTGATTTCAGGAACCTCAAAAAAGGGGCAAAAACAAACTTTCTCAGCAATATCTGGTTGGGAGCCAAAGCCAGACAGCTTAGAACCAGCATAGCATTCCCAAGACTCTCTGTTAGGCATGGGGTGAGTGTATTATTTTTTAAGCGGGGTTTGGGTGTTCCTTAGGTCCCTGACTATAATAATAGAACTGCATTTTTTCTTTTTCCCCTTTGTTTTTAAGGATGTGAAACATAACAGAAAATTAACCATTTTAAGACAATGAATTCAGAGGCATTTAGTACATTCACAATGTTGTCCAGCCGCCCCCTCTACCCAGCTGCTGAACATTTTCATCATGTCCAAAGGGAATCTTGTACCTATTACATTTGGCACCATTGTATCTGTTTCTAGTAAGCAGTCACTCCCCATATCCACCCCCAACCCCACCCTGGACAAGCACCAATCTGCTCTCTGCTTCTGTGGATTTATCTCTTCTAGACAGTTCATGGGAATCACCCAATATGTCATTTCCCTGTGACTGACTTCTCTCACTTAGCGCATTTGTGTTGAGGTTCATCCATGTTGTAGCATCAGCTCTTCATTCTTTTTGCTGGCGGACTCACATTCTCCTGTATGAATGGATCACGTCTTATCTATCTGTTCCCATCTATCGATGGTGTATTTCCTTTTAAACAGATAGTCAAACTATTCTCCACTAGACCCTGACCTCCTACTATGTGCCAGACCCAGTTTTGTCTTTATAGGCCCTATAATTTTCTGCTAGGTGGCATGGATAATCGTGAAATCTTTTCTGGAAAGTAATAATCACATATTTGTCCAAATAAACTGTGAAGTTCTTGTTTTAAAAAATGTTGTAATGCTGGGCATGGTGGCTTACTTCTGTAATCCCAGTTCTCTGGAAGGCCAAGGCAGGAGGATTGCTTGAGTTCAGGAGATTGAGATCAACCTGAGCAAGAGTTAGACCCCCATCTCTACTAAAAACAGAAAAACTAGCTAGGTGTTGTGGCAGGTGCCTGAAGTCCCAGCTACTTGGGAGGCTGAGGCAGGGGGATTGCTCAAGCCCAGGAGTTTGAAGTTGCTGTGAGCTATGATGCCACTGCACTGTAGACTGGGGAATACAGTGAGACTCTTGTTTCAAAAAACAAAACAGAACAAAAATATCCCCTCAAACCAAAAAACAAAACAAAAAAAAAAAAAAAAGAGAGAGAGAGAGAGACAGAGAGAAAATAGAATAGATAGCAATGTATTAATAGCATCCAATAAATGGTTGTGATCATTACCATATTATTAATTCATTCAGTGTTTATTATTCAGTGGTTTGCTGCATACCACACACTCTGTTTAGAATATGGCATATGGGTCCTTACTTAACATTTACAATGACACTTGAAGTTATATATTTTTGTGCCCTATTTAAAGCTTTTTGCGAAGCTGAGGCTCAGACAGCCTAAGTGCCCAAACTCACATAACAGTCCTTGGTCTCAGGTTGCTCACAGCCTGAGCCTGAGCACAAGGACGCAGACACAGTGGGTCAAGGTGTTACTATGGAAGAGGACATGGACACTCTGCCGCAGGTGCCCAAGATGGCGCCACTGGCTCAGCTAGCTACTTTATCTTCACTTACTGAGGGTGACCACAGAGTTGGTGGCCTAGCTATTTCTGAACAACAAGCATTTTCACCATATGGTTTTCCTCTAGTGAGAAAGGGATTGTTGAGGATCTGAGTGTGGTTTCTAAGCCAACACTTCAATAATTGAAGGTGCACACAGGTGCCTGGGCATTGTGCAAATTGTGGTCTGAAGTTCTGAGGTGGGGCCAGAAACATCAGGTTTCTCCCATCCCCTCCCTGCCCTCCCTCCCTTCCTCTCTCTTTCTCTCTCTTTCTTTTTCTTTTGAGACAGAGTCTCACTCTGTCACCCTGGGCAGAGTATTATAGTGTCAGAGCTCACAGCATCCTCAAACTCTTGGGCTCAAGAGATCTTCTTGCCTCAGCCTCCTGAGTAGCGGGGACAACAGGCGCCCACCACAACTGGCCCCTTTGTTTTTCTAATTTTATTAGGGATGGGTCTCATTTTTCTCAGGCTGGTCTCAAACTCCTGAGCTCAAGTGATCCACCCACTTTGGCCTCCAGAGTGCTGGGATTACAGGCATGAGCCATCGTGCCCAGCCAAAGTGCCACATGTCTAGCCGACTGGTCCATGGACCACACTTGGAGTAACGAGGGGCTAGCAGCTCTGAATTCCAATCCCAACTGCACTGTAAACTCCCTATGAAACTTGGGACCAATTTCTTGCTCTCTCTGGTCCTCAGATGTTTCCCCTGGTCAATTTTCTGAAGAATATCAGAGCAGTGGTGTCACTTTCTATGTGCTGCCCCTGCTGGGGTGAGGGATTTCCTTCCAAACACCCTAGAAACCCATCACCAGGTGCTGGGTAGGGGGAGCAGAGGGCGGCGGGGATGGTTCTGCACTCTGGCACAAAATTCAGAAACAGGAGGCCAGAGGTGTCACAGCCCTGGAGAAGTGGCAGGAGACATTTCCGTTCATCACAGAAATGGCCCATTTGCAATGATCGCTTGCCCAGGTGTTAATAACGCTAATGGCATAGGAAGGGTAAACTTGGTCACTTGGCTGAACAGAAGAAATATGCAGAGAAGTGCTCGAGTTTCCATAAATCAGCCGTGTGCAGCACTACGAGGGAAGCAGGACTTAAAATTCTGGTCAGGAGATGGGTATTCTCATAATCCGAGCTGGAGAGGTAATTTATTCTGTTTATATCTTTTTACTGCATGACAAAGCTTGGGAGCAGGCACCCTCCACAGCCATTCTGCATTTTAAATATTAGTCCTAAGCACAGTGGGTCAGCCCCTGTGCTCCATGGGGTGTATATTTTGGGGCAGGAGGCGAGCATGTGTGATGGGGTTGGAATACATGTGGTTCAACTGTCTGGTGTTGGCCAGAATTACAGCCCAGGAGCAGTGGGGGACAGGAGATGTCCCTTTTTTTACAATACTAGAGGGCATGGCCAGAACCTGGCTAAACTTCTTACTTGCATGCCTTGGAATATATTTCCCTCTTGGAAATCTTTTATTTTTAAATGCTAATAAATACAGGCAATAAAGTGATAGAGGAGATGAACAGATACATTAATGGAGGAGAAAAGGGATGAGGGTGGCAGGCAGGGAGAGAAACACACAGGACCAAGGCACCAGAAGTAGAAGTCCTTGTGTCTTTTGACCTTGGCAAATTTCATTATGCCCTTTGCTCTTCTGGCTGGCTTTGTTTAACTGAGGAGTGGGTTTTAAACCAAATCCAGCCAGGTTGCAGTCAGTAAGCACGAATTAGCATTCATTAGACCTTTCCTTAAAGAATCCTTTTTTTTTTTTTAAACAGCAGCTGAATTTCATTCATTCATTTACTCATTCATTCATTCATTCATTCATGTAGTTGCTACCTGTGTAGGGCTCTGTCCTGGGTGCAGGGGCAACCTGGGCTCTAGAAATAAAAGTTCTTCTTTTTTTTTTTTTTTTGAGGTAGAGTCTTACTCAGTCACCCTGGGGCGGGGTGTCATGGCATCATAGCTCACAGCAGCCTCAAACTCTTGGGCTCAAGTGATTCTCTTGCTTCAGCCTTCTGAGTAGCTGGGACTACAGGTGCCCATCACAATGCCTGGCTATTTTTTTAAGAGACGGGGTCTTGCTCTTGCTCAGGCTGGTCTCAAACTCCCGAGCTTGGGCAATCCACCTGCCTCGGCCTCCCAGAGTGCTGGGATTACAGGCATGATGGGCGAAATAAAAGTTCTTAATTCAAAACCTGGCTCCTCCAGTCCCCTGCTATGTGACCCAAGACAGTTCACTTTATGTCTTGGGCCTGAGTCACCTCAGCTGCAAAGTGGCAATAACAATGCTTCTTTGGAAGGGAAGTTCTGAGTACTGAATGAGATGCTGGTCAAGGGGTCCAGAGACAGGAGGCAGTGGCTTTGCAGATTAGGAGGCATCAGAATCTTTTTGGGGTGTCTGATAAATGTGTAGCATCCTGGGCCAAGCCCTAGAGAGCAATTCCAACTATATGTGGTGGGCCTGTGGATATGCATCTTTAGCCAGCATTCTCCTCTAGTCATACTTGGAGAAAATTCTTGTGGATTCTGATTGACCAACGTCCCTTCCAGACTTTCTCTCCCTACTCAGCGTTTCTCAGGAACTACCTTCTTAACTAAGTGCACCCCATACGGGGTACATGATGGCTGCAGGTGCCAGGTGGGGCTGAGGGTGAAATTTCTCCTTCCAGAGCCCCCAGGCCTAGTAAGAATGTGGGGAGCCAAAGTGAGTTCATAGGAGTGGGGGTGAATTGGGGCTGAATCAGGCCCTCTCTTTTCCACTGTGGCTCTTCAAGGAAGCTGGTATGTGCATGAGTGTGTTTATGTGTGTGCATAAGATTGGAATGGGAGATGGGTATTCCAATAATCCTCAGGACCTAGCCCTCCTCCTGCACCTTGACCATACGCTGAGTTACTTCTTTTCAATCCTCACCACATCCTGTGGATGAAACGACATTGTCAGCCCATTTTACAGTGGCGCAAACTTTAAGAGTGACCAGCCTCCAGTTCGGGGACCTCAGAAATCATGCTCTGGTCCTCCTCCTTCCCACTTCCAGGTGACCTTTTCTTTCAAACTTCTTTAGTCATGAACACTCAGAGGAAAGGCCCACTGGGAGTTAATCATGCAGAAATCAGCACCCACCCATATGTGTACATGTGTTAACATGCATGTGTACATGCACGTGGATGTGTGCCCACCACCATGTCTGTATGTGTGTCTCTGTGTGCATGTGCAGCTGTGTGCCCACACGGCTGGTGTGTGCGTATCTGTGTGCCTGTTAACTTGTGTCTGTACATGCCTGTGTTTCTGTTTGTGTTCATGTATCTGCAGAGGTGAGTGTGCATATGTGTGGGCCCAGACGCATCTGTCTGGTGCATCTGTGTGTACATGCATGTGAACCTGTACCCAGAAGGGAGGACAGAGGGCGGTTCTACTGTGAACTCACATTTTTCAGCTCATTCTGCTGGCCTCATTGATGGAGCTCTTTGACACCTCTGGGTTCAAGTGCCTCATCTAAGTAGTGGCTGGGGATCCCCAGACACCACAGGGCCTGAGTGGTATACTGTGTGGGGTCCTCCTCCCCTTCCCTTACTCCTGCCTCCTTCTCCTCCTCTGCCTCTTTCTCCCCTCCTTCCTCATTTCCTCCTTCATCCTTTACCCTTTCCCTGCCTCTGTCACTCTGTCACAAGCCCATTTGCCTTGCTGGGGATTGTGGAGTGAGTCTTCCCCCTACTACTTTATTTCCCATATCTCACTCTGGTATAATTTCTGAGTGAGCCCTTCTGCCAAATTCACACATGCCCAGAAAGCATTCAGGGACCTGGCAGAGATGGAGCCCACCTTGCAAATTCTCTCTTGGTCTCTAGAACCATCACGATCAGGGCACCACAGAGGAGCAGAAATACAACCCAATGCATGGACTGGAACCCCAGCTCTGCCACTCCCCAACTGTGCGACCTTGGCCAAGTCCCTTAACTTCTGTCAGCATCCTGGTAAAGCAATTAATATCTATCCTGATACAATTCCAAAGATTTAGCAGCAAGAATTTTATTTCAGTATGGTTTAAAGTGCTGAAAAATTGGAAATGAACCCAAATGTCCAGCAATACATAGAATTTGTTAAAAAAGAAAACAAAAACCAAAAAAGGATGGCTCAGTCCTTCAAGGGAACACTAGGCAATGATGATACAGGATGATGTAACTCCAGCAGTGAAGACTGGTTATGAGTCTAGAAGGCATTTTGGGGTGACCCAGAGCAGGTGACCACATGGTGTGTCTCTGGTTTCAAAGTGAAAGAAAAAGAGAACTGCATGACCATTGTTCTCTGGATCCTGGAGGATGACATTTTCTTCCTTTTGTTTATCTGAAATTTCTAAATTTTCCACAGTGAGCAAGTAGCATTTGTCTGATAAAGACAAATGTGCTGTAGGAAAATAAAGGAAAAGCCACATGCCACCTTGCATTGTTCTTGTGAGGTCCACGTAAAGAAGGGTTAATGAGCAAGGCTCCAGCACGTGGCCGTTCTGTGGTGGTCCAGCCCACTCACCTCCCTATCCTCACCTCTCCCAGTTGCTCCAAAAGAAGCCAGCTCCTCCCACCCCAGGCTTGGGTAGAAAAGAGTGAGTCTCAATGCAGTACACTTTTTCATTTATTTTTCTCTCTCTCATCTGCTTTTCTAATCCTGCAGTGCCTGAGATGAAAGGAAATGTAGGAAGAACTCCCTCCAACCCCCACTTTTGTAAGTAGAGAAACTGAGGCAAAGAGGGAGACTTTAGGTAGTGGCCTCAAGCTTCCTAAATCTCAACCAACACTCCTGCCATCATGCCTTTACCTAATGACAAAAGCACTTAATTGCATAAGAATTAGGGAGCCCAACAGCCTGGGGTAAGGGTGGGGAGACTGCATTCCTAATATAGCCTTGGAGATAACCAGCATTTTCTTTTCTTTCTTTCTTTCTTTTTTTTTTTTTTAGCCTGGAATTACATGGGGGCATAGTTAGGAGTGCAGCTATAATTCTTTTGATGTCCTGGAGACAAACAAATCACATACCCATTCATTCATCAAGCATTCTGAAGACTCACTGTATTATGCACTAGCTTGTCTTGGGGCATCACACAAAGCATGGGCGATTCTGAGCCCAGCATACAGTAGCTGCCAAAATATGGTGCCATGTTCACGAACTTGGTAGTCACCAAAGGAGCTCTCCCTCTTTGGGTGAAGAGAGGCCTTTGCATTTATCAAGTCTGTTTAATGTCAGAGGCAAGAGAAAAGAGAAAAGGATAGTTCCATTCACTCTGCTTGACTGTCAAAGTAGGGACAAAGCAGAAAACCACACAGCACTGAGGGAAAAAGATTTTTTTTTATTAATCTTTCTTTTTAAAAAAGTTGATTTTTTTGTTTTTTTGTTTTTTGTTTTTTTAGGTAAACCTCTTTCTGCCTTCCCTCCCTCACTCTGCCCACCCTCCTCTTAAAAATATAAAAATGTCCAACCCCAGATAACTAGAGTACAATAAATAAACAGTAAACACAAAAACATACTTTATTTGTTTCTTCTTTATACAAAATAAGGAAACTAGAAGCGTTCAACTTCCAAAAAAGTATAATCCTGACAGCCCAACCTCCAGGCCCCGGGCAGGGAGGGTGGTCTGTGGGTGAGATCCCAGCAGCCTTGGCGCCTCGCCCCGGGAGGGAACGGGATGTGCGGGTGTTGAGTCCAGCCTGCACCGCCGAGCTCAAAATAACCGACAAAGTAAGTAAGAGGGGAGCCAGCCAGGGCTGCATGTCGGACCGCCCGGCTTCCTAGAAAAGCTGGCCTTAAGCCTCGACGTCGGCCACCAGGGGGCGCCAGCTCGCAGGTGGATTTGTCTTCCGGGTGACGCCCCCGTTCGAGCGCGTTTCTCGCTCCATCATCTCTCTCTGGCTGATGCTTTCCCCATCTCTCTTTCTTCCTCATCTTGCTCTCTTTCTTCTCTCTCCCTTTCCATCTCTCTTATCTTTTTTTTTTAAGATGGGTAAAGCAGAGCGAGAAATAAGATTACAAAATGCCACTCGGATTGTAGAGACGGGAAAAAACACCGTCGCTGCCCGTGGCCTCCCCTCTCTTAGTCCAAAGAGGTGGTGGGTGGGGGGCAGGGAGGAGCGCTCTTGCCGTCTCTCCAACCTCCGGAGTATGAAGTATTGACTTTGGTCCCAAGAAATCGCGCTTGGCTGCCTGGAGAGCGCTGGCGGAGGGCTGGGGCTCCGGGAGAGCTGGGGGTGGAGGCAGGGGAAGAGGCCTCCAGACGAGAAGCAGCTGCCTGGTTGAGTGCGGACCCAAGAGAGAACCCCTGAGGGAGACCCACGTCTCCCACTGCGTCCGCGTAGCTTCGGGGAGGGGAGTTTTGGTTTCGGGAGGCTTGGTCCCTGTGGCGCCCGAGTGGGAGGGCCCAGCGTGGGGGTCTGGTGGCCTTACCACACTGCCGCCTCGTTGAGCTCCGGGTTGGGATGCGACAGGGGTCCGCTGTAGCCGCTGGTGCCGCTCATGGGGAAAGGCGGGCTGGGCCCGCCGGTGAACACCTCTCCAGGCATGGGGTGCAGCGCGCCAGGCAGGCCCGGCTCGGGGCTCGGCGTTTCCGGGTGCGAGATCATGTCGGTGAACCTGGGGTTGTCGGCCGCGTGCGGGCCTGCGAGCGGCGGCTCCAGCGCACCCAGCGGCGTTGAGCCGGCCCCGGAGGCAGCAAGGAAGCTGGAGTCAGCTGGCGACTGCGCCTGCGACGGCGGGCCGTGCGCGAAGAAGTCGTAGTTGCCTCCTGGAGCATAGTAGTCGCCTTGGTAGTCTGCGGGAGGGAGGAGGAAGGAGACAGGGAGCAATGAGAGAAGCAATAGAGGAGGAATGCGGGAGTCTGGTAGGGGACGGAGAGATGAAAGCCAGAGACTCGAGGACACGGGAGCGAGAGACCCCAGCAAGGGAGGTAAGGGAAGAGCGTGACACTGACCCAAGGTTAGAGAGAGGGACGCACAGAGGTCGCAGACTCACGAGTAGGATTGGGGAAAGAGACAATGAGAGATTCCAAAAAGGCAAAAGAGGAGATGGGAGAGGCTCAGAGACTGTGACAATGAGGGGCAGAGGCGTGGAAGGACAAGACTTCAAAGTCGTAGTTTCCTTAAAGATGGAGAAAGACTGCTGCGGCCAGAGGCACAGATTCCAGACAGTGTCTCAGAGTTAGGGAGAGATGTGTGGAGAGACGGAGACCTTGAGAGATTGCCAGAGGTGAAGAGGCGGATAGCGGGGAGCTCCCAGACTCTGGAAAAGAGGCACAGAATCCTCAGCCAAGATAGGAGAGCCCAGGAGATCAGAGGTCGGGTGAGAGAGTGGAGAAGATGCAGAGTTGAGAAGCCGCGGTTAGAGACGCGCAAACCCGGGGCAGACGGCGAGAGATGAAGGAGGGAAAGAGCTGATAAGAGACCCAAGTGCCCAGAGATTTCAAGACAGTGGAGCCACCGGCGAGATGGATCCAAAACTCCAGCAATGCAGAGGTTGAGAGGCTGGGGGGGAGAAGCCAGGCGAGCACGGACCCTGAGACAGAGAGCAGAGCGCAAAGTGGTTGAGACATAGGCCACCACCCGCCGAGGAGAAGCTGGGACTTGGCCAGCAGCCGGAGCGCAAAAGGGCTGGCAGGCTGGGCCGGGGGCGTGGAATCCGGCCACAGACCTCCCCAGGAGCCCTGTGCCCTCTCCTGTCTCCGTGCCCCCTGAGATTTGGCGCAAGTCCTTTGCCCGGCTAAGTACAGACACTCCCGCCAGTTTATCGGGTGAATACTGGGGTCTGACCATTTGTCCGCAGCTCGCCTGTCTGGGAACGGAGAAAGCCTAGTTCCAGAGACGTGGGAGAGGGGGAGGAAGACTTGGTCATTCGCTGGGTCATACCCGGAGCTCAGCGGGCGGCTCAGGGGTAAAGGCTGGATCCTTCAGCCTCATCCCGGTGGGTTTGCCAGGACATTCAGGTTCTGAAGCATTTGGGCACATCCAGCCCTTCACCAACCTGTATTAGCTGTGAGCTCTCTCACGGGAAAAATGCACACGTGCACATTTTGCCCACAAATTCAGAGGGTGCAGGGACACCAGGTTACATGCCCCTCTTGCCTCAGCAAATTGCTTTTGCCTCACCCTTTAACTTCCTCCCACAGCCCCTCCTCCAGGTGCTTCGGGACACCTTGCTTCCCCCATCCAGGCGGGTCCCTGAAGGCTTCAGGTGGAGAATCCCAGGGAAGGAACACCTTGTAGCAGGCACCGGTGACAACAACCCGCTTTGTACGCTGCGAAAACTAGCGCATCCAGAAGCCAAAGTATCTTCTGCACGCGTGTATCCCGCTGTATTTAGGGGTCCCAGCACAGGGCGAATTCCACATGCTCCCTCGTGCCCGCGCCCCACCCCTCCAAACCCTGAGATCTGTCCAAATGGGGGGGCCTGGAAGCGTGGCTTGGGGACAGTTTAGAAAACAGCTAAACGGTGGCAAATTACTTTTTAAAAACGACTAATTCCATTCTTCCCAAAAGTAAAGGTTGAGAGCACTGAAATTGGGGCCCCAAAGGGACGAAGGTGGGGGGGGGGGCCGCGGCCCGCAGCGAGCCGGCAAAGCTGCGAAGGCCGCGGCCCGGCGCGGTGCGCGCCGCCTCCGCGCATATGGCGGCCGGGCCGGAGGTAATTGGAACAAACGCCGTCTGAAAAGGGCACAAAAGCCGCAGCTGGGGCTTTGTCCGCGCTCCCACGGGGAGCCGCCGGCCCCGCCGCCCGGCCCCTTTCTCGCCCGCTGCCGGCCGCCACCGCCGCGATCTCCCAGCTCGGATTAGGCCCGGCTGCCTCGCTGGAACTGGGGAGTCCTGCCCCCCATTCCAGGGAATGAGGCCTCCCAGTCCAGCTCCCCACCCCATCCAACAGGCGCGCAGGGAGAGGAGGTGGCGGGATTGGGGGGGAGTGTAATGGTCCTAGGGGGAAATCTTGCTTAATGACCCGGGCGGGGAAAAATTCCGGGCCGGTGCCGCCCGCACCGCCTCGCTGCTCTGGGGCCGAGATTTTTGTGCTAGAGGGAGGCAAACTGGGTGGAGAGAGTCTTCGACTGGAAACCCGGGAGGACACTCCCACCATCCGGGCTGCCGGGGGCTGGGCAGTAGCGGCTCCCCAACCTGATCTCTGCAACCGCAGGTTGTCTCCCCAGGAAAAGTGCAGCCTGGAATTTTGCTCACAATTTCTAGGGTCCCTGATCAGGTCTCAAAGTCTGACCTCCCAGGCCTGGATACTGGATGGGCCCAGGTCAACTGTGGGGTTCTCTTACCTTCCCTCCTGGGTCTGCCTAGGAGCCTAGCTGCTCCCTCCCACACTGCCATTGAATTCACTTTTCAAAGAGAAGTTCCCTCTCCCCAACTTGGGCTAGTAGCCCCCAGCAGGTCTATGCCCCAGAGTAAATCAGAAGCACAGATGCCTCCCTGGCATAGGCAGTCCTGGGTGCTTCCCAAATTTAGAGGCTGGGGGGGGGGGGCTTCAGTGCACAGCTTTGGGAAGGGGAGGACCCAGAGTCAGCCCAAGCATGGCCTTGGAGCTAGGAGCCTCAGAAAACTGGGATGGCAGGAGTCAGGGGTCACCAATTCAGTGTAAGAGAAACAGGGGAAGGGAGAGAAGGAAGGGAGAAGGGGAGAGGGGGTGTTCAAGCAAGAGAACTCACCCCAGCCCTGAGCCTCCCAGCACCTTCTCCCTCCTTTATAAACGCACTCGCTACAACCCCAAAGTGGACGTCTGGGGTTGGCCCAATCGTTGCACCCCAGTCCGGATGAATCCCAGGGTGCTTGGGGCTGGAATAGAGCCAGAGTCCTGCCCTGGAGCCACTGCTGGCATTTGGGCTAACTGTGCCAGACACTGTGCGCACAGTCCCCGCCACCGTGGAACAGGAGCTGCTGCCTTCAAAGTCAGCCAGCAGGCGACTGGAGTGAATCCAGATCCCCCTCTTCCCCACTGGCTCTTCCCTCCAGTGCTTGGAATCCGCCTCACGCCCAGTGTACAAGGCGCTTGAGCCAGGGCAGCAGGAAGGCTGTGTGTACATCCGGGCGACGGGGTGGTGTGGATTTACAGTGTGAAGTGCGGGACTGTGTGCCTGTGGGTTTGTGTGTCTCAGTGAGTGTACCTGGGATGGTGGGAATGTATTTGTGCGTGATCGTGTGTCTAGATGTCCTGGAGGTCTCTGAATGCAAGTGCGTGTGAGGGTGCACTCACGTGTCCTGCGTGGGCGATAGGAGGGTTGAGTGTGTCACTGCGGGTCTTGTATGTTTCACTGTATGGGTGAGGCCTCTGACTCCATGTCCAGGTGTGGGGCAGTGTGCATGTGTCCCTAACAGCATGTCCTGGGAGGGTAAGAGGGAGCGAGCGGGTGGGGATCCCTGGGCGGCTGTAAGCTCTCTGGCCCAGGCGCTGCGCCTTCATCAACCATAACAGCGCTGGCGGAGGTACTGAGCAGCGCGTTCTGGGCGCTCCTTACCTCCGTAGTAGGTGTACGGGGTAGACCCCAACATCTCAGACTCGTCCAAGCGGCCGCCCAGCGGACGCATGCGCCGCGGACTCCGGAAGAAGGCGTGTCTCCGGGCGCCCAGAGCGCTCAGCTGCTTCATCCGGCGTTCTTTGGACCTTCGGTTCTGAAACCACACCTGGGACGCAGGAGGGGGCTGTCAGCTCGGGGTCAGGCGAGCCCTCCGCAGTTCTCCCCTACCCTCCTGGGTCGACCCCGCTGGGTCCTAGCGCCTCTTCCGCACCCGGACTCCCGGGAGGAGGAGGCTGGGCTGGATTAAACCGGGAGGGGTGGAGAGGGGCCTCGGCGAACCAGCCAAGGGTGAAGGATTTCGCGGACCCGTGGGGCGACTCATAAAGACTTGGGCTTCCCAGTCCTGGGCTTGCCGGCGGCCTGACGGCTTTATAAAGGCTTCCTGCCCGGCATGGCTCTCCCCTTGGCCCCCTGGCTCCAGAGCCCGGCCCTGATGCAGGAAGAGGGCGTGTGACGAACATCGCCTCTTTCTCTGCTCCGAAGGTGGGAGGAAAGGAGGGGTCCTGGACCCTAGAGAGGCTTAAAACCTTCCTGACCAACGCGAGGGAACAGAATTCAGAGAGGTGAAGTGATTCGCCCCAAATCGCACCGCCGGGAGGACAGCAGGGCTGGGTTAAATCTTTTTGGCTCAGAGTCCGGGACCTCAGGAGCACCTTCTGCTCCCAAAACAGAAGCCAGCGCACTCCGTGCCAAGGAGGTTGCCGGCTTCCCGACAAGGCAGGACCAGGGAGGAGTGACCAAGCCCAGGCCGCACCTGGATGACTCGCATGTTGAGGCCGGTCTCCTGCGCCAGTTGCTCGCGGATGTGGCGCGTGGGCTTGGGCGTAGCGGCAAAGGCGGCCTTGAGAGTCTCTAGCTGCTTGGCTTTGATGGTGGTGCGCGGGCCGCGCCGCTTGGTGCCCGAGTTTTGCTCCTCGTTCTCGTTGTTTGCTGTCTCCTTGTCCGACGAGGTCGAGTTGTCAGTCTCCTTGGGGTCGTCCTGCAGTGGGTCCTGGAGGTCCGGGGACAAACTGCGGTCCGTACAAGATGACACTGCGGAGCGGACGGATCGGGAAGGGGACAGCGGCGTCAACGGCGGCGGGGCGCTTCTCCACTCCGGGGGCTGGTTCCCGCCGGCCCAGGGCACCGCGGGCTGCACTGGATTCCCTCCCAAACCTGCGACAGCCCCTCCCCCAGGGACCTGGCGCCCGCCCACTCTCTCCAGGAGGGGCTGGGCCTTCGGAAGGGCTTCTTAAGCCCTCTCCGCACATCCAGGGATTGCCTGAGAAAGGGGGGAGCAGGCCTTGTGGGTCTTCCTCTCTCTCTCTCTCTTTCCTCTACCCCACAATCAATGTCCTCCCAGTGCACCTAGAAATTACCTGAGTGACACAGAGGGTGAATTGTGGGGTTTCAAATTAGGGAAGGGCCATTTGGAAAAGCCTCTGGAACTTCCTGTCCAGAAAGGCAGGCAATAGCTGGTGGCTTCACATCCCCCGTAAAACCCGCTCCAACGTTGTCTCTCTTCCCCAACCTTTACCCCCCTTGCTTTGCCCTGGGACTGCTTGATGGGTGAACCAGAGCCATGAGCTGTGAGCTGGGCACAGACGACTCACTGGAGGTAAAGTAGGGCAGAGCAGGAGGGCTCAGGGCTCTGGCTAGGGAGCAGGGGGAGCTTCATACCTGAATTGAGGCTGCCCTCCTTGAGACTGGACGAGCTCAGGTAGTCGTCTTTGCACACAAACTTGTTCTCATCGATGACATAGAGCTCCTCGCCTGTGGATAGCTGTTTGTTGCACACCATGCAGGTGAAACAGTTGAGGTGAAAGACTTTGCTGCGGGCCTTGCGCACCAGGTCGCTGGGTGAGATGCCTTGCGCACAGCCAGCGCACTTGGTGCCGAACCGCCTGCAGACACAAGGTGCCCATCACTGTGTGTGTGGGGGGGTCTGTCCAGTCCTCTTCAGCCCTTGACCTCTTCCCACCCACCCTGACTTCTGAGAAACCTCCATTTTCACATCTGTCAAACGGACTCCCAATCCTGCATTCCCTGGCCAGAGCAGGAGAAGCAGCACAGATGTCCTGGGCTGGTCTCCGGACTAAGGCAACCATGCCCCCATAGAGTTTATTCAGACTCTGTTGAGCTGTGAAGGGGCAGGCAGTGGGTGCAGCCTTGAACCAAACAGAGGACCGAGAGTATCCCAAGCTGTCCCCCCACCCCAGCCAGACATGTCTAGGCTGCTGTAGGCAAACTCGGAGTCCATGAAGGATTTGAAGGGAGGAGGGGGGGAGGGTTTGGACCACTTCTTGACTTTGCCTCCTGGAGGCTTTCTAGTCTCCTGGTGCCCAGGTAGGGTCAATCTCCTAGCAGTGAGGTGGGGAGCCCCTCTCCTGGACCAGACTTAAGCAGGAAGGGGAACCTTCCACTGATTCCCAGCACCAAATGAGAGGCTGTCTAGTTGGAAGTAGGCAGGAGCTGTGGGCAGCAGGATCTTACAGGGGTAGATTCAAGGAAGCAAGGGCTGAGTTCCCACTACCACCTGCCCTCACCCACCCCCCAATCTCAGGCCCTGGGAGGCAGCAGGCGTATGTGAACAGAAGGTAACCATATACCTTGCATGGCCAGGACAGGGATCTCTCCAGTTCCCCCTTTTTCACATTCCTGATCTAATTCCTTTTCTTTCATCCTTGAGCCCAGGGAGAAAGGTGGTTTCCCCTGAAATAGGTGGTGCAGGGGTGAGGTGCAGATTGGAGGGAAAGAGGTGGGCCCGGGACTCTGGGGATCCTACATCTACTTACACCCACCTCTCTAAACAGGGCGAATTTGGGTGACATTGATGTAGTGAGGGCATTAGAAGCCATAAGTCACTTTTGGTCTTATCCGGCGGCGTAATTGGCCATATGCACCTTATCAAAAATCATTAGGCGCTTTGCAAGCACCGCCACATTAGGTGCGTTGGGCCTCCGGGGCCGGGGAGTTTACACGTGTAAAGGCGCGGCTGACATTTTCTTCTATTCAAATTCCCTAGTGCGGAGCCGCTGGGGCCAGCGCGCGGCCGCGGCGTTAATCACGCCCCCCTTCCTTGGCGCCCGGAATTCGCGTTCACAAAGCCGGCCCTGGACGACCGGTGGAAGCAGGAAGGGCTAAGCTGCCCCAGACCCCACAGGCATCCAGGCTGTCCCCCCACATTTCCCAGCTGGGAAACTGAGGCCCAGAGAGGCGATCTGCCCTGGCCCATTTGAGGGCCTGCACAGGCTGCGAGGGAGGGAGGGGAGATAGGACGTAGGCTAGAGTCCCCAGGTCCTAATTCTTATCCTCCATTTCCGTTGTGCTTTTCAACATGGAAGAAAATGTTTAAGGGGCTAGGAAGCGGGGAGGGGGGGGTTCTTTCCTCCCATCACCAGGGGACACTTTTATCTATGGGCTCCCTCTGGAGCTGAGAAGTTTCTGCTTGTCTAGGAGGGCGGCCTGTGGGTTCACTCGTTATGCTGCAGGGAGAAGCCTCCAGCTGTCCCTAACTCCAGCAAAAATCGTTCCTTTCTAGGGATGGGGCTTAAAGCTTCAGTCATGGGGTGGCAGCCTCCGGGAAGGGGCCGGGATGGGTGGAGAGCAAGTTTGTTTGGGCTTCCTGTCCCTGACTCGCCACCGCTGGGAGCCGGCCTGGAGGAGCAACGGCGAGGCAGCCACGCAGCTCCTTCCTCCGCCAGGTTCAGGCTCTTTCCCGGACCGAGAACGGGAGGAGAGCAAAGTGCTCCGCAAGGAAGCTTGTGAGCCCGCGAGGCCAGGATGGATATCGAGATCTTCCCTTCCCCAGCGCCCCAGTGGAGTGCTCAGGGTAGGCGCACAGGCAGCAGCGCGGCGCGGCCTCTTACCTGAAGAAGTCATTTTTGCAGTAGAGCTTGCCCTCGCGTGAGAAGCACTTCTCTGAGAGGTTGGTTTTGCACTCGCAGCACTGAACACATTTGATGTGCCACGCACGGTCCAGCACGTTCAGCAAAAAGCGGTCGAGAATGGGCCGCTCGCAACCTGCACAGTGCACCATCATAGCCCCGCGCCCCGGCGGCTCCGGCCGCCTTGCCCTCCCTGTGGGCCCCTGGCCCTCGGGCCTTCCGGGCCGGCCGCTGGGCTTTGCCTCTGGTCTAAGCAGCAGCTGGGCGAGTCTGGTCCCGACCAAGACTCAGCCGGTCAAGTCCTTGGGCGATCGCTGTCCTGGCGCCGGGCTGCCCAGAGCGGGATAGGGGGTAGTGGCATTCACCGCCTCATGCCACAGGCCACGCGCCCCGGCGCTTGTTCCAGGCTCTCCCAGGTGTCTCGGATGGCTGCTGGTCTCCGCGCTGCGGAGCTGCTTTTCCCGGTGGCTGAGGCGCCGGCACTTTCCCCCACTTTCAAGCGGTCCCGATCCTCATCTTTGTCTGGCCGCCGCCTAATTCGCGCATCCTTATTCAGATTTGGTGACGTGGCGCGGCACGTAGGGGGCCCAGCGGCCAATGGGCGCACCGTGGCCATGGCAACCTCTTAAATTTATAGCATATCTAAATTGGCCACAGCTTTGCGGTCCGGACAGAGCAAAAAAAACAAGGCATCAGTATTGTTGAGTATTAGCTTGTACCTGGTTCGGAGGCTAAGTAAGTATTTACCTTCTAGTTTGGGGCCGGGGGGCGGGGGCCGCGGGATCCGAAAACTGCATCTCTCTTCCTCTCTCTGTGCACAAATACTTGGGGGTCAGGGTTCCAAGGCCTAGCCTGGAAGGCACTTCGTCCCCCTTCGCTGTCCCCGGAACTTGCGGAAGTTGCCCGTGGCCGGGAGCGCGCTCTACGTCTGCCTCCCCTTCCCCAGCCCAGCCCTCCCAGATTGGACTCACTCACTCCCGAGCCTCTGGGGTCTGCGCCCTAGAGCTGCGTCAGCGTGGTTCTCCAGGCTCCAGGAGCTGGCCCCGGCTTCTTTTGTCATACGCGGGGCTGGGGCCAGCCGCGCCTTTCTCGTGGAGAGAGCTAGTGGACGCCAACAGACGACTTGGGGCTGCAGAGCCCAGCCCCAGGCCCAGTTTGGGGCGGTTATGGTGAGGTGGTGCCATTTGGCCTGGTCCCGGACTCCGAAGTTTCAGCTCAGAGCGCTCCACTTACTGTGCTCTGAGGGCAGGGTGGAGAGGGGGAGATTCAGGGTCTCTCGCACGCCGGTAGCTCAGAGGTGGCACTCACCACGTCTCTCCTTCCCTTGCCGTACTGTCCGGATCCCTGGTCAGGCAGTGGGCACTGTGATGAGTGGGTGGCACTTGGAGAAACGGGGACGCCAGCGACTGCGTGGGCGTTGTTTGCACTCACAGAGCTTGCAACCTGAGTATGCAAGCTCAGTCTCCTGCTGGGCACAGGAAGGGAGGCACACATGTGCTCGTGTGTTCCAGGACATGGCAGGGCACCAGCGATATGGGGAAGTGTGCGTGTGTGGGTGGCCTCAGTTGTATCTAGGGAGAGGGTGGCAGGGCTGAGGGGGAGGCCTCTTTTTCCTTGGGGCAACGGGCTCTCCAAGTTGGAGAGGTGGAAAGCACCGTGGGGAAATTTCTTTGCCGACGAGCTAGGGAAAGGGGAAAGAGGGCTGAGGAGGTAGGGCCTGGGCCCCAGGGCTGGAACTAAAGGGCTTTGTGCCCAGACGTGGCGATGAACGTTTGTTGAGGCGTATTTCCTGAATTTCTTCATGCACACTCACTGTTTGACAATTGCATTTTTGCATCTGTTTTTAGTGTGTTAGCCATCTCTCCTGTGACTGCATTTGGTATGTGTAATTTTTGTGTGTTTATAATTGTGTGTAGTATTTGTATGCACCAATGTGTGCACTTTTACTTTTGCTGGGCTGGTATATGTGTGTGTGTTACTTGAGACCTGTGCCTGTGAGGGTGTTTGCATGTGTATGGATTTGTGTGTGTGAACACTGATATGAAGGTGTACTTAAAAATATGAATGTGTTGGTGTGTAGGTGAACATGTGCATGGCTGAGACCTTGAGCTGGTTGGGTGTATTTGTGAGTACAGAATTTTGAAGATCTATGTTTGTGTGCCATCACTCTGTGTGTGTGTGTGTGTGTGTGTGTATTTGTACAAACAGTAGTATTTTTAATGCAACTCCCATAGGTTTTTTGGGGGGTATGTTTGTTTTTATGTGATTCCTAACAGTGTTTACTTTCATGGATTGGAGGTGGGGAAAGAGAATCTGTAGTTACCTGTGATGGGGCACAGAGATGCTCACTTGTCCCCCTGATTCTTTCCAGTTCTAGTGCTGTCCCCACAGTGTGTAGGGGAGGTGATCTTGCTGGGGTCAGGCAAGGGAATTGATAGTTGCCTGTCATGGGATGGGGTGTAGACCCACCATCCAGGCCTCCAGAAAAGAAGTTCCTGACCTGGGCAGCTTGTGCCTTGTTGATGTTGTTACCTGATCCTCCAGCTTGTCAGGGGACAGGTGTCTACACTGTATAGTAGTGAGGACAGTTAGAGCCTTGGTCTGCTGGAACAAGAAGGATCTCAATTGGCCTGCCAGGCCCAGCCAAGAGAGGCTTCAAAGGAAACTGCAGTTTTCTGGTAGCACCTGGTCCTTCCCAGCTAGGACATGAACAATCCTTGAGCTCTGGCAGGGCAGAGATGGAAAGAAATAAAACCTCAGAGAGGAGAGAGGCACCCACGCTCCCAATGGAGGTGAATTGTTCTGCCTTCTCAGTCTTTGTCTCACTGTGTTTTTTTTTTTCTGTCTTTCCTGAATTCATCATGTCTTTTTTCCTTTCTAATTCTGTTGCTCTTTTATGCTCAACAATTGTCTGTTCTCTTTCTGTTTACCTTTCCCTCTGTTTCTCCTTCCCTTTTCCTCCCTTCTTTCTTTTTTCTCTCTCTCTTTCATTCTTTCTTTTTTTGTTTTCCTTCCTTGGCCTCTCTGCTGGGGCTTCCAAATCCAGCATTCAGCTCAATGCTGAGATTAGCATTTTTCATTGTGCACTGTACAGATTTTGGGGTGAGGGGAGCAGACTTGCATACCCCACCTACCCACCCACTCTACAGTCATCAGAAACATCCATCTGGCTACCTGCTTCTGGGCTCCAGAGTAGGTACACAGAGCTACTCTCTCCCAAACCGCACAGAAAATATCTGAAGAGCCAAGTCTGGTGTGTGTTCCCAGCCTGGGCACTACTCACCTGCCAGCTGCGGGGAACTGTGTCCCAGCTCCCTCTGACTCTCCTACAAACCCACATGCCCTCCTCTCATGGATGGCTTAAATGCCAGTGCACAGCCAGGCCCCAACCACCATGTTGTCAGGCCAGGGAGGTTGCAGGAATAGAGGAAAATATCAGACAGCAGCCCTGGATGGGGATTTGGTGGGTCACCTAGGGCTGAATCCCTGCTTGTGGGAGATGAGGAATTTGCTTCCAGAAGCTCAGCTCTGACCTTCCCCACTGGCTGAGTTGCAGCCCCTGGAGTTGCCCTGGGGGCCTCACCCTCAGTACAGCCCCTGTTCCTCCCCAGTTCCCATCCTCCTGGCCCCAGCTAGGCTGCCCTGAAGCCAGCTCAGCCTTCTCCAGACCATCATCTTCCCGGGTGCTTGCAAAATGCCAGCAGACCAACTATTAGACACATCCTACCCGAACAGCGCTAGCAGATGGCGACAAGGCAGCGAAATCCCCTCCTATATGTAACTAATAAACCGCTTGTGTCTTAACAGGGAAATGCATGGAGAGGCAATGTCACTTCTACAAGATGTTGATGGAATTTACTATATAAAAATCTTCCTCCTAGAGTAAAGAGTATCCACATTACAACTCGACAGACAGCGGTGGGATAAGTAAAACAGACAAAAGACAAACAAGATAATAATCTGCTTCCAATCACTTAAGCCCGGTAGTTAGTAATATGCGGTTCGCATATTCCCCCTTGAATTCGGTAATTAATTACCGGCGAGGAGGCTCACACCCGCCTGGGGTGGGGAGTTTTGAGGCACCCACTGCGCTCGGGCGTGTGTGGGGGGTTCCTTTCTTGACTTCTTCAGTCGGGAACACGGGCCCGGCCGGAGTGAGGGCTCTTCTGGACGTTTGGAGCTGACCCTCCCCGCAGGGCGAAGAGGCTATTTCAGTTGCTCCTTCACTACTTCTCACCAAAAGTCTCCTGCCCGCCAGGTGCTGCAGTCGAGCAGGAAGGAATGAGGGACTTCTCTGGAGGCCAGTGTCTCTGCTTGCTCCTCATTAGGGGATCACCTCTCTTTGAATGGCCGGGAGTGACCTGGTTTCTTGGGGAAAGCGCTCGCTGGGGACCGCGGTGTCCAGGGGAACCCGGGAGGTCCGCGCTCCTTACCCTCTTCTTGGGCTAGTATCTTGGGCGACATGGCCGGTCCTCTCCCTACTTCGACCCCTCCCCCCCTTCTCTTACTCCCCCCACCCCCAAGAGCCAGCTCGGCTTTAACATTAAACAAACGCAGCGAGCGCCTCGGAGCTGCGCTCTCGGCCGGGTCTGCGCCGCAGCGGCGGCGGCGGCGTTACAAATTGTAAATTTAAATTGCTCGCCGGATTCATTACCTCCCCTCTTTGATTTCAGCCAGCCGTGAAAAATTATACTGGTGTACCACTGAGAAACTGTTTTGCCGCAAAGAGCCTACGCCTAATCACTGGCTTTCTCCCTCCGACAAAAGTGTAATTATTTTGTTTGGGGTGTAAATATAGACCGCGCCGCGCACACACACTCAGCGTCCCGCCGCGCCGCAGCGCACCGCCCGCTGCCGAAAGGAGTCGGGCTCCCGAGTAGGATCGGGCGTGAAGGCTGGGCCGCGCGGCCCGGAGGCCGGTAGAGGGCAGCTGGTTTGGCGCTCTGGTGAGACCCAGCGACCCGAACCAGCAGGTCAGGTCCTCAGCCTCTGCCCTCTGGAGTTAGTATTTGCTCAAGACCCTGTGCGCCCTAGCTAGCCTGAGTGGACGCTGGTGGTGTGTGATGGATGCGTCAGGGCACCAGCTCTGGCCTAGGCATCTGCGCAGGGATGCGGGAGGGTGGCGGGGTGGCAGTTGGGTAAAGTGGGGGTGGCTGAATTTTCTGAGGCCCCCCCACCGTTCCAGCCCCCAGCCAGGTGGGGGCGCCGGCTGGGGACTGGAACCTTAGGAGTCAGAGGCGACGCCGCTGGCCTCCCACACTCGCTGGAGGTTGACTGCTTGGTTTCCAGACCATCTCTGTGGGGCGTAGGGTTTTTCTGTCAGTTGAATCCTGCACCGCTTAATTAACAGTCTAGTTAACTGGGCAGGCCAACCCGGGACATTTACTCAAAAAGCCAGGGAATCCTCCATCCCTTCCCTCCTCTTCCTCCCTCCCCTCCTCCCTCTCTCCTTTTCTTTCCTTCCTTCCTTCCTTTCTTCCCAGGGAGAGCTGCAGAAGATGGAAATTAAATCAACCCTCTGGAAGTTTATCCCTTTTCCAATCTTCCTGTCTCCCCCAGCTCTTGGAATGAAAGCTTCAGTCTGAATTCAACTCCAGTCTAATATTGCGAGTGGAACTTTAAGGGTGCTGCAGGCTCAGGTAACATGTCTGAGTCAGCTGTATGTGGCCCTAGCATCCGTCTGGTTAGTATGTGTCTGCTAAGCTCACTACTGTATGGGCAGGCCTGGCACCTCCACACTGGTGCAGGAGGGGAGGCCAGTGGCTGAGCAGCCATTTAGCCCTGAACTAAGTGAGTGTTCTGGCTTGTGGGCATTGGTCAGCTCAGAGATTTCTCTGAGGGTCCCCTCCTTTCTTACTGCAACCCCTCTTCCTGGAATGCCCCCCCCCACCAGGGCTCCCACTCCTTGGGCTATCTGGCCAGCTGAAGTAGGTTACAATCCCCTGTTTTGAGCACTCATTCCCTGGAGGGAACTCAGGCTCTAGATGTTGGGAGAGCACAGTAGGGGTGCTCTCAGACTGTGCAGACCCGGCTGAGAGTGCAGCTCCGAAGCGCTCACTGCGTTTGTTTAATGTTAAACGCGAGACAGAAAGAAAGGTACAAGGTGGATTTCCAACTTGTGAGGGAAACATTAATATTTTTGTTCAGAGAGGAGAAGCCCCATACTTGGTGCAGAGTGGCCCAGCTACTGAGCCAAATGCTGGACAAGGTGTAGACTCCAGGCGTCCTGCTTCCCTGGGCCAGTTGGGTCCGGCTGAGCACTGAGCACTGCCAGATTCTCCTCATCTTTGCGCTGGGATCTGAGAGGCCAAGCTCTGCTCTGGACTGTGGTTTTGGCCCCTCTACCACCACTGAGCCTATATGACAGTAGAGGCCATTCACTAGACTCTGGCAGCTTGCAGCTCTACTCTGGCTCTGGAGCTCAAAGAGGGGACCCTTTCTGGAGATCCCTAACCTCCAAAAGGGTCCCCCTTACTTTCTAGTCGATCTGCTAGTCCGTGTTTGAATTCATAGCTTGCTTTATTCGTGGTGTTTGGTAGCTCCAGTTCTCTTTCTCTCTCTCCTCTCTCACCCTCCTCCCCGCCCCTCATATCCCACCTCCTTTTTGTTAGCCTAATGTGGGTTCCTTTAGAATTCCTTGGACTTTGGCAGCCTTAGCGCTCTGTGTGTGTGTGTGTGTGTGTGTGAGAGAGAGAGAGAGAGAGAGAGAGAGAGTCGGTGCGCGTGTATTTCTCGGTTGCTAATGATTGTGTGTTGATAGAGTAATGCAGTGGCCTCATTAGCCTTTGTTTAGAAGGTGTTAAAAGGGAAATCTGCATCGGAAAGCAGCGGTTTACACAGCAGCGAGGCTGAACGCCGCGCGGAGCAGCTGAGGGGGGCACGCTCCACCTCCCCAGGCACTCACCACCCGCGGACCCCGGGAGGGGGGAGGGGACCAGGGAAGGCGACCCCCAGCTCCTTCCTCCCAAGGCGAGTATGTTTACCCCGCTGGGCGCCCTTCTGCTCTGCGGGGACCGCAGAGTGAATCGCGCTTTCTCTAGCGCCTTCAGAGCTGCTCTACAGTGCGCGGTGGCCTTTCTCCCCCAGGTTACTGGGGCAGGATGAAGGGGAGGGCAGAATGCTGATTTGAAAAAAATTCCAAGGATTTCTTTTTTAGGGGGTTGAGTGAGGCATCTTCTTTTAGAGGCGAATACAGATCCGTCTGCAGAGGTTGGCTGGTGGGTTGGGAGCGATTTGGGCACCCATGTCGGGGCCCCAAGCTTCAGCGGGCCTGTAGAAAGTCCTCTTCCTTTCTTCCTAACACATTCACAGACCTCCACAGAAGAGCCTTTCTTGAGTCAGAGGTTCATTCTTAAACTTACTTTCCTAGACTGCCACTACCCTAGGGCTCCACGGAGAAACGAATTCCGCGAGAAGGAGATGGTGGCTAGGCTGGCCTACTTCTCCTAAAGCTTGGAGGAAGCGCCTAACTTTACTGAGCCTAGGCTACGGAGTGTGTGTATGCGCGTGTGTGCACACGCGGGCGCATGTGTGTTTGTGTATGTGTATGTAGCGTTTGGACAGCGATCTTAGCGCTTGGCATTTTTCACCTTCTAGGGGAAGCAAGGTTTGAGGAAGAGCAGAACGTGAGAAGAAATTACTTTTACTCTAGGTCCTATGAAAGAACCCACGGAAAAAAATTATTTTCAGTAGAGGGTGAAGCATATTGAACTTGGAGACAGACGCTTTTCTTGGGGAAAGAAAGGAAAAACTCTGCCAAATTCGTGTGGGCGCCTCTGGAGGAATGGATAGGTTCTATTTGTAACACAATTCAAGGCTGGTTTTAGTTATTATTTTCTTTTTCCCGGACGCGATTGCATGAGAAGAAACAATTTCTCATTTTTATAACTTCCCCCTCTAACTGTGGGTTTTCCCTCCCCTAGATTTGAGTTTGGGGTCTTGGGAAGAGGCTCAGCTGGTGTGTAGCGTCACTGCGTGTTCATAGCTTTCAACACGCACTGGGAAGCGTTCAACGTCGCTGCTTTTTTGTTTGGGTTTTGTTTGTCTTTTTTTTTTTTTTGGTCGAAGGCAAGGCGTTGTCAGGGGACAGATCGTGGGGGACTGGGGTCTCAGGCAGTGACAGTGCAATGAATTCTGACCCCAGACAGAACTCGCCATGGAGAACCGCCTGGCTTCCTCCACCGCGAGGTTCTGCGGGAAAGCAGGTTAAAATAGGCCGCTGACACGCGGTGCGATTTGATCAGGGTCGAGTTCGGAGGATGCGGGGAGAGGAAGGAAAATCTCTACCGCTCTCCTCTGCTTTCTCTCTCTGTTTCTTCCCCAAGCAGGTTTGTCGGAGAAGGCAGAGGTGAGCCCCCGGTGGCTGCCCGGCTGTCCACCAGCTCCGGTGTTTGGAACAAGACAAAGGCGGGAGCTGTCCGCGGTGCTGAACCTGCTGCTCGCCGCGGGGGCCAAATGGCTCCGGAGCCAGCCGTCTCGTTTACCCGCCTCCTTCTCTCTCCCCTTCACTCTGGGACTCTTGCCTTCCTCTGCGTTTATTTTGCCTTTTTTTTTTGGTGATGGGGGGCTCTCCTCAGAACATGCATCCTGTACACAGGTATACATACATACGTATATCAAAGAACAAAACCATTGATTAAAACGACGGTGTCTTCCCCTGTCTTCTCAAAGAATTTTTGGAAGGTTTGTTTTAAAACTACATCCTAAAACAGACGAAAAGAGCTCTGTTTTCACCTCTAAAGAAATGGAAATTACAAAACAATAGAATTAAAAAGCGTAACGAATGCCATGGCTCTGCCCTTTGATTTATTCTGAAGTGGCAAGGGGTTTAGAAATTTTAGTTTTAGGAATATCAAATCCTGGCATCCTAACTTCTTGGATATAGAATATAAGAGTGTGGGGGGATTGGTAGTGTCAGACGAAGGTGCACAGACTGAGGCGCCTGTCTAGGTGAGGAAAGATAGATGGCTTGTGAGGTTCAAAGTGATGAACATTAAATTAACTTAACCCTTTGAGGCAGAGATGAGATTTGCAAGGATAACAATCTTCTGGAATATTAAGAGGGGGATGATTCCTTTTGAGAGTTTTGGTACAAAACTGGTTAATCTGGTTAATTCATTTTCTAAATGTTCCTGGCATTACCCAGGTGCCTAGCGTGGTATATAACCAAGGCTATTCCTCTGCTCAAATTGGTATGTAGTACTTGTCTAAATAAGTTTGAGCAGAGGAGGAAAAAAAAATCACATACTCCCTGCCCCCGAGGGGGCACCCATTTTAGTGCTCACAGATCTATATACATTTCCTCCAGCATCTCATAGATACACTGCCTCCCAGAAAGCTCAGATGCCCTGGGTCTGTGTCTTCATTTGATCTTCTCAGCGCCCTCCAAGCCTCCCTCTGCAGGAGTGTCAGTTAAGCCCAGTTGTTAGTATTGCCCATACATATGGAGAGGGGCCCCTGTGAATTCAAGGGAATACAATCACTCTGGCTCCCTACATGGACATTGCAGAGCTAATTTGCCCATAAAGGCAGAGGAACCAGAATTCTCCAACTAGAGGAATTTGTAATAAAGGGTTGTGTAGTAGGGTTGGGGTTAATGACACTCCAGTTCCTCCAGACACTGGCTGTTATCTTCTTACTCAACTGCCTTTAAATCTTTCATTGAGACCAATGTGGTCGTGGCTTTGGACCGTGCACCTTTCAACCTCTCAGAATGAAGAAACTCATGTGCCAGGAGAGAAGCCCTGACCTTGGGTGGGGAAGGAGACATTTTTAAAAGTCACTCCTTGAGTGACCATTATGTGCATTTGACTTCTTGGTCTTCATTACACCTCTGAAAAGTAGTAGATATTTATCATGGCCCCATTTTACAAATGAGGATACTGAGGCCCAGAAATGTTTATTAAGTTATTTATTGTTATGTAGTGGAGGCCTGTGATTCCAACTCAGATTTCATTAGCTTTAGGGACTCTGCTTGCCCTAATAGCCTATACTTTTCTGGGGCCACACTGATGGATACATTGTGGTTACAATGCTAATCATTTTTTTTTTTTTTAGCACAATTTTGGGTTCCCTGGCCATTATAATCTGTAGTTTGGACTTGAAGTTGGTTTAAATCCTAACTTTGAGAGCAAGCAATAAAAATGCAGAGGACAAAAGACTCTCCTTTCATGTGGGTTGGGTGGGTATTACATAGAATGGGACCAGCTTCATGTGAAAACCTCTTAGACTCACACTTCGGAGTCATCCTTGATTTCCCCTTTCTCTCCTGCCTTGCATCCAATCCATCAGCAAGTTCACCTGGCTCTGCCTCCAAAATATATTCCAACCCATCTACTTCTCATCTGTCCCTCCATTATCACCTCAGTCCAAGCCACCACCATCTCATCTGTTTCATAGACGTAGTCTCCTGACTAGCGTCCCTGTTTCTTCCATCCCTGCCCTCCTCTGCAATCTATTCTCCACGCTATAACTAAAGTTGTATTTTCAAATCATAAATCAGGTCTTGTCATTTTGCTTTTGACCCTCCAACAACTCCCCATCACACTTAGAATAAAATCCACACTCCTCACTCTGGTCTGCAGGGCTCTTTGCCATTGACTCCTGCTCACCTCTCCTAACAGGCCTCCACCCCCAGGGTGTCCCACACAGACCTAGTTTTTCTCACCTCAAGACCTCTGCACTTGGCTTGCTCCTCTGCCCTTAGATCCTCACATGTCTGACTTCCCCTTTTTTCATTTCTATCTCAGCTGAAATGTTAACTCCTCAAAGAAGTCTTTCTTAACCACTTTATCTAAAAGCACCCCATCTCCAGTCACTCTTCAGCTCATCTTTCTATTTTCTTTGTAGCCCTCATCAATATCTAGAATTATCCTATTTATATGTTTCGGTGCATGTCTGTCTGTCTTAATAAAATATCAGTTCCATGAGGGCAGAGAGACTGTGTTTGTCTTGTTCACTGTTGAATCCCCAATGCCTAGCTCAGTAACCAGAACATAGTTGTTCAATACATATTTGTTGACTGAATGAATAATGAATGAATACATAGAGCTACAGAAGTGAATGGAGATGAATGGACAGAGCTGGGGAGGGAATGAGCTTTATTTGCCCATCTTCTGAGTTCTGCAAATGGCTGGCTGTGTGGGTTCCCAGCTGGGAATGAGGAAGGAGAGGAAAGCTTGCCCAAGGATCCCAAGAGGGTGGAATCATTGGGTGTATTCTGCAGAATAGATGCAGGATTAAATTTGGGGTGGAGAAACAGGTCTATGGCATTAGAGAGTGATTCTTGTTCTTGTTGGGTCTGAAACACTTGCTTGGTTACAAACAAAAAAGTGATAATGGAAAACACAGCAAATCAGAAAGACATCTAAATTACATTTTTATTTTGGGGGGGAGCTTAGCCAACCCCATTTGTAGGGGAGTTAGTACAGTGTTGGGCTCACAGTTCAGACTTTGGAGCCCAGTTCCCCTAGGTTGGAATCTGGCTCAATCACTTACCAGCTACGTGATCTAGGGAAAATCACTCAGATACTTTGTGTCTTAGTTTCTGCATCTGTAGAATGGTGATAAAAGTGTATACCTGACTTGTACACTGGCCATGAGGGACTATTTTGGTCTGTTTTGTTTGTGTTAGAGCCCTGTGTAGGAGAGGAAAAAGGGAGCAGAGTATGATAGTGGTGGGTGAAGGCTATGGAACAAAAAGGCTGAGATGCAAAGGGGAAGAGATGAGACTCATCTTTGAAGATCTCATCTTCTCCTTCAAGGGCTCTTCTTCTGTCAAGGTGGATGAGGGCTCTGAAGATGGAGGACCTGGCTTTGAGTCATACTAGCTCTCATGAAGATCAGTTCAGGCAAGGCAGGTGGGCACGCTCACCCTCCCTGAGTCTCAGTATCCTCAACTGTCAATGGAGCATCAATGGTGCCAGCCTCATGGCTGAAAACTATCCTATCTGTTTGCTGGTGTTACTGATCCTTGTTTGGGAGCGACTCTTTACCTAGAAAAGTATATCTCTGAGAAGGTGAAAGTGAGTGAATCCATTTGGTTGAACCCTGGAATAGACAGAGAAGGAAGGTGAGGGCTAGCTTCTTGGAGGTAGGGTAGAGAGCTATGTGCTTCCAAGACCTTCCAATATCCAGTCTCAGGATACAGAGCTGGCCCACCTTTACACAGAACTCATTCAGAGAGGTGTTATCTGGGACACTGTCACCCTGCAGGGGAACTTTTCTTTACATGTTAGAAGCATTCTGCAAAGATGCATCTCTATTACACATCTCCGACCCTTTACTCCTTAGACAAAGCACAGTAATGCTGAGACCCCACTATGGGACAGGGCTGGTGCTAGTCAGGAGGGGTGGTATTTATAAAGGCAAATTAGAAACGTGCAACCTCCTACATTTGCTTATTTGGGAAACATGAACTGGACACCTACTATGTGCCAGGACCTGTACCAAAAGCTGCAGATGCCACTGTGACTGAGTACCCACCCCCAACTAAACTAATAGCTTAGCAGGGGAGGTCCAGACATCAACACCAATTTCTGTACAGCAACCATATGTTACTATATGTTGATATCAGAGGAGGAAGAGCTATTCATTCATTTATTTGTTCATTCATTCCCCAAAAAGTGTATCAAGCTGGGTGCTTTTGGTTTTGCTTTGGGTGCTTAATCTCTCTGAGGCTCATCCTACTCATTTGCACACTAGAAAAAAATGAAAAAGGTAAAAGAAATTAGTAATCACAAGGAGGTGTCAGGAGGAGTAAATGAGATGATGACCAAGGGGAACTTAGCACAGTGCATGGCACAAGGTGAATGCCCAATTAATGATAGCTGCTTTTAATTATTAGCGATGAAATATTAAGTAATAACGATAGCATGACAGACTCGTTGAATAACTGCAATGAATGCATGAAAGTGCCTTGTCTACAAAAAGCAATCAATAAATATTTACAGAATGGAATCATGCCCTTATTAAGAAAAATAGGAAGGGGTAGTTCCTCGGCATAAAGGAGGAGGGTGGAAGAGACTTGTGTACTAGATCCTCAGGGCGTACTGATGTGGCCCGTTAGGGCTAAAAAGAAAAATCCTCCCCACCCTGCCAAAGCCAGCATGGATACCTGTCCTCCCTCCTTCCTCCTTTCCCACTTCTACCCGACTCTGTTAACCTGGCTGTCTGTTTTCCCCTCCTATGTCCCCTTTTTCTGGAAAGCTACTTTTATATAAGCAGTTCTCAACGGTGTGTGTGTGTGGGTGTTATGATTTTGCCTTTCAGGGGACATTTGGCTATGTCTACAGACATGTTCGGTGATGCTACTGGAGTCTATTAGCATCCTACAATGCGCAGAAGACTGTGCACGCCACCCCGACCTGCATTGTTTCAACTTAACATGTTAATAGTGTGCAGGTGAAGAACCCCGACTTGTATCCTGTGGTTGGTAGGACGCCCCCAGTCCTCTGCCCAAGCCCATGCACCGAAAGCCCCACTGGGAAGGGGCGGTGTCACACCCAGCCAGGCCCCGCCCACTTTCCCCCGAGCCAATGGGGAACCTGGCTGGTCAGGGCTCCTGGACCAGTTGCTGTATAGGATTTTCCCAGAGAGCTCTGCTGGTGGGCAAATCTTGTCAAAACTTCTCAGAGCCTCTTTGCTTTTCTCCGTCCCTCCCCCAAAGCTTTGGCATTTTTGAGGTTCCAAGGAAACCAGACCTGAGAAAGCTTTGCTTTTAAGGGTGCTGTTGGGTCTCTCTCAGAAGGAAGTTCCTCTAAATATTGCACAGAGCTCTCAGCCTGGCCAACTCTCCCCCTTGGAGTCTGCAGGTGCTGTGGGGGCAGAAGTGAGTGAATGGTGGCGAGGTTTGAGGGGCAGCAGAAGTCCTTCTGGTTTAAAAGATGTCCTAGTCCCGTCTGTTTCAGTGCACGGCATGTCCCCATTAGGATCACCTCTCAGGGGCTTTTTGGAGATTAAACAGCAGCAACGACAGCTTATCTGGAGCTGGCATGTGCAGGGCTTTGTGCAAAGCACTTCATATGCACCATTGAGGTAGGTTCTATTATTCCACCCACTTCACAGACAAGCAAACTGAGGGGCAGAGAGGTTGAGCAACTTTTCAGCGATTTCACAACCAATTGTAAAGCCAAGACTGAATCCAGAGCTGTCAGTTGGTAACTCAACAACACCCTCTTCCAACAGGGCTGCCTTTATTTGATTAACCTTAAGTTGCCTAACTCTTCCATTCCTCTGTTGTGTGAACTTGTGGGAATCCCTCTACCTCTCTGGGCATGAGTCTGTGAAGTGGAGATCAGTAACCCTGACTGTGCATGTACTTGATTCAGGTGTGTTTATTTGAACAGATCATCCACCACCGAGGAGAGAGATTAAGAAGCACATGCTCCAGCCCTCATCCCCCGTTCCCTTTAAGATGAGAGGGGGGTGATTCCTTTAATGTGAATCCTTGATTGTCTAAATCTCAAGCCCTTCCCTCCATCATTACTTTCACCTTACAGACATCTGAGGCCTGGAGCAGAGGGCTGCCTTAGTATTTCCCACATATTGGCAAAGAGGGCAGGGATAGAAGCCCAGTGTCCCAAGAGCAATTTGGGGCCATTGGTATTACTCAGTCAATGGCTTATCTCTCCCCTCCTTCGAAGATTTCTCCTTTCCACCTCATCAAATAATCAAAATGAATCAGCTGATATTTATTGAGCCTCAAGGCACTTTGTGAGGGGTTGGGGTAGCAGGAAGATGAATCGGGCCCACTTCTTGCCCTAGGAGTTCAATGAGAGATTAAATATGAAACTAGGAAAAGATACAAAATGACTCAAGGAAGGAAGGACTCAAAGATACTAGGCTCAGCGGTGCACATAAATAGGGTGACCTCTGGGTGTATGTATTCCTTGGAGACAGTGAATAGTGGGGGGAGAGGAAGGATTCTAGTCTCTGCTCCTGTAAAGAAAGCACAGACCTGCCTCTTCCTAGCTGTGAGACTCTGGGCAAACACTTTACTTCTACATATTTCTTGGCTTTTCTAATCCGAGACCCTTATTGTCCTTGGAGACACTTTGGAGAGGGTAGATAGGAAGATCAGCCAGGACTGGGACAAGCCACCCTATGCATTAGGAGACCTGGTTCTGCCTTTGGGCTTACTGTGTGACCTTGGGAAAATTACTGAACCTCTCTGTTCCATCCCTTAATCTATGAATTGGGAGTTGTGTGTGCCCCTAACCCAACTTACCGTAGCCAGAGCTTCTTAGAGAAGTATTTTAGAGCTATCCCTGGTGTAATGATTCATATTTGGTAGCTGTAGAGTTGTGTTTTCTTCTGAGGACACATTGATCTTAATGAGAAGCCACCCAGAGGCCAGCTCTTCTTCAGGACTGGGAGGTCATAGGGAGGGAGCTTGGCCCATGGGAACTGAAGGTTGTTCTCTGTCACTCTCCTCACCTGACATGTGAACCCAGGCGATGTGAAAGCCACACGGATAAATAAAAAAGATGTCCCCTGAAACTGGGTATATGTGTACAAACCTGGAGAGAAAACTTAGTAATGGGTCAACCAAAACATGTGTACTTAGGAGAAAAATATATGTCAGGCCTTGGGTGCAGCTTGCTGTGGATGTCAAGATGATGGGGATCCTTGTCTTTAAGGATCTCATAGCTTAAAGGGAGACAATCCAAGACCTGGCTCCTGAATGTTGGTTCTGTCTACCCGACTCCACTGACCAGATTCCCAGGGGACCTGCAGACTCCTCAAATTTGGCATGATCATTATTGAACCATCACTTTCTGCCTCCCTCCACCTGCTGCCTCATGCATCCACCAGTCTAAACCAGAAACCCTACTGGGTCTGCCTCGAATCCAGGCCACCTCTCTCTCCTTCCTGTCTCTCACCTACTGGTGGCCACATCTTCACTCAGGCCAAAGCCATCTCTCACCAGGACATGCTGTCCCCTTCTCTCCTCTTCTAATCCATCCTCCAATGCCCTGCCAGAGTGACTGTGCTGAAGAACCAAACTGGCGAGGTTACCCCCATGCTCACCACCTTCCAGGGCCCAGCCCCATCCTTGGTTTCTGAGCCCCTCACTTCATCTCTTGCCTCCTTCCTGCCTCTGGTCCAGTTGTCTCCAGATTCGATGTGGTGTTACCCGCTGAGCCTATGGTTCCCTTTATCTTATCTATTCCTTCCCTCCCCACTTCCCCTTGCTCAGCTGGCCTTTTTGTCTCTCCGAGACACGTCCTCTTCTCTTCCACACTCCTGGAATGGCCCCCCATCTAGTTTTCCACAGGGTGCTGAGCTCCTGGGGGGCTGAGGCCAGCCTCTGTCCACCCCTACCTCTGCCAGCATTGAGTTCAGTGTTTGGCTCATAGTAGGTGCTCAATAAAACAGTTAAGGGATGAATGAATGCAAGAGTCCAAAAACCAGTGATTTAGGCACTTTTAAGAGGTGGAGAGAGATCTGTGATGTTTTTGTGGGAAATTTGGTCTGTGGGGACCCAGCTTTATCCCCTTTATTTGTATAATTGATACAGAATAAATTACACATATTTAAAGTGTATAATTTGATAAGTTTGGACATATGCACAGTGTCCAAACAGTATCCAGCTCTTGTTAATAACATCATATTAACAATGGATATCTGGATACTTAACAATGATTGGATACTTTCAAACATCCTTTGTAGATAAACACCCAAGAAACCATCACCCCAGTCAAGATAGCAAACACCCCCCAAATTCACCTCATGTCCCTTTGTAATCCTTCTTCCTTCTCCTTCCCACTGCCACACTTAGGGAACCACCGATGTGCTTTCTGTCACTAGAGATGAGTTTGCGTTTGCATCTGAAGCTTTGCATGGTGGAGTCCTACAGCCTGTGTGCTATTGTGTCTGGCCTCTTTCGTTCACCATTTCTGGCTGTGCTGTGAGGGACGGGATGTGACTTAGAGAGGCAGTGGGGCGCATTCTGGGGAGAAGAGACCAGTGTGAACAGAATTTGAAGGCAGAAAAACGTGAGGCAACTATAGCAAAGCTGGGTCAAGGGTTGTTTGTTCATTCAACAAATATCTGGTGAGCTCTGACTGCGTGCTGGGGACCGAGTGGGGCAGGGCTGGAGTGGTGTGCCGGGGTCTTCTGTTTGCCCCCTCCCCACACCATGACCTTTCTCTGCCTACTCTGTGCCCTGGAAGGCTGGTTTATTTGGGCAGCAATGTGGGCTCTTTCCCCTCTGACTTTGTGTCGAGTTTGGCCAATGGGCACTCCTGGTTGGGGGTCAGAGGGAGGTTGGCAGCTATTCCCCTGGTCACAGCTCCTGTGGAGGGGCCTTCCTACTGGCTGACATACCACCATTCCAGTTGCTCTTCTGGGAACATGGACCAACGTGAGGCTCGCCTCTAGAAGGCTTGGTTAAGGGCACCAGAAAATGGCTGGGAATGGAGACATTGTTTTCGGGAGCCCTGTCCCTTTGGCATCCCAGGGTGGCAACTGTGTATGTGCCTGGGAGTCTTTTGGGATGACATGTGCAGACGCGTGCCCTCCCAGGAAGATATTTGAATGACCTTGACACTTGAGCCATCCCAAGACCTTCCCATAGGAAAGGCACCTTCGGAGCTTCTGGGAACCAGGGTCCCAGCCACACCTCCACAGGAACAATTTCCAAATGGTCAGGAAGAGATTTTTCAGCTTTACTTATAATCCATACCCTTCTCTCTACAACATGGCTAGAATGTGAGGCTGAAAATCTTGAATGGAAAGTGCCATCTTGTCACCCTTCTTTTGCAAAGCCATGTAATTGGTTGGGCTGGTCTGATGTTTGTCCTAACGGTAGTCCCATAGGGCTTGTGACCCTCCAGGTGGACCTCATGAATTGAGGGTGGGCCCAGATTAGCTTTACTTCTCTGGAACCAGACTGTAAGCATTCTGAAGACACGTCCTTCGCCCTCCACACTGCTTCACTCCTCATTGCTTAGTATCTTTCTGGACCATAAAGAAGCTTGTTTTTATTTTTATTTTTTTCAGGGGGTGGAGTAGTGTGAGAAGTAGAGCCTCTCCCATGAATGACCCTCACCTTGTGTAAGGTTGCTTCTTCAGTACTTGTCTCCACAAGGGTGGAAGATACGCAAGCTCACGGAGGAACATTTTGAAGATGAAAACAGATGTTAAAGAATAATTGGGAGGTGTCCAATCCAGAACAGGGGTACTTTCATTAAATCCTGCCTCTTCTTTGGTTAGATGTGAAGCTTAGAAAAGGGAATTGACCAAGAGCTGCTGTTTGATGGAGGAATTAGTTCTGTCCAGAGGAGCCCGGGAGAGGGCCTTGGGATGGAAGGTTTGGGGAGGCCGATTTAGCAACTAGAGAAAGTCAGTCTTGCCAAATGTTAGGGCTGTTGAAAAAGGGGGTGAGCCGCTCATCCCTGGGGGAATGAAAGACATGGTTGCAGCTACAGAGGGCCTCCCAACAGTGACTGGACCAGGCTGCCGGGTCCCAAATGCCTGCAGACTAGATGCACGAGAATCATGAGGCACTTGCTGAAAACCCAGATTATTCATTCATTCACAGGTGCAGCTGACGTCTGGTGGTCTACTGAGCACCTCCTGTCAGGCACTGAATTAGGCAGCAAGTATATAGCCGTGAGACAGACAGGAGGACCCTGGCGCTCACATAGCTCACATTCTAATCCAGGGGATGGAAAACTAACGAGACACAAAATGAGGTCACTTTTCATAGGTCAATCAGCCCAGGTGATACAGTGGAGGTGATAGGGGCTGGGAGACCTGCTTGGAACTAGGTCCCAGAAGGTGATGTTTAAGCTGGAGACCAAATGACATCAATGTGCCAGCCATGGGAAGAGCTTGGAGGGTGTTCCTGATAGACGAAACGCTTTCTGGGTGACAGGGGCATATATTGGGGGACTGGGGTCAGATCATATGGGGCACTGTAGGGAATAATCATGGGGCTGTCCAGATTTTTCTCTACCTGCAGTGGAGTCACCAGAATCCCCAGCAAGTGGTCAGGCCAGAGAATTCATTTTTGAAATCCATTTTCCTGGAGATTCTGGTGTGTAGCCAGCTTCGAGACTCTCCAAACAAGAGGATCTTTGAGCCCTCTCTTATGCCAGCTGTCTCTCCCTCTCTTCCTCACTACCCCTTCCCCAGGGCAGCCTGTGGTTTCTGGAATGAGGAGAGGACACAGGCTGGAGTATTGTCCCCGTTGTTCTCCCAGCCTCCACTCCCTGCCTTTTTCTAGGGGAGCCTTACAAAGTGGGGAAGTTAAAGCTTGTGGGAACTGCTCCTTCTGGCTGGAGGTTCTAGAAATACTTTCCTATAAACCAAAGGGGCAAAGTGGTTCTCTTTGTGGGTTAGGGCCTGGACAAGGGGGTGGCAGGAACTACTGGTGCAAAATTAAAATGCAGGAAGTTTGCTGGACAATGGTTCAGGGTTTCAGGTTGGCAGCAGCAGAGCGTCAGGGGGCTTTCTGAGCACAGGGACCCCACACAGGTTGCACATCTTTGAAGCTAGGAGGATAGAAAAGCAGGAAGGCCATGGGAAATGAAGAGAAGAGGTGAGGGAGAAAGGAGCACAGAGCAGTGAACGGGAGAAGAAACAGAGGGAAGCTGGGGCTGGAAGTCCATGGCCTCACACAGCGACCTTGGGTAACTATGGTTCATGGAGGGCTTTCTGTTGCCAGGCATGGGGACGAGCCCTGATGTTCCTTATACTAATGACTCATCCCAACAACCCCCGAGGTAGGCACTATTATTATCCCTACTGCACAGAGGAGGAAACTGAAGCCCAGAGAGGCAAGGCCTCAATCCCAAGGTCACAGAGCAATTAGAACGCTGTCAGCTACTGTTCTATTCCTAAAAAATAATAAAATAAATATAAAATTTTCCATTTTAGCCATTTTTAAGTGTACAGTTTGGTGGCACTAAGTACATGTACGCTGACAATGTTATGCAACCATCATCACCCCAAACAGAAACTGTTCCCTTTAAGCAATAACCTCTCTTAACCAGCCCCGACCCCTGCCCCTGGTAACTTCTAGCCCACATTCGTCTCTATGGATTTGCCTATTCTGGGCATTTCATTTAAGTGGAATTATATGTCTGTCCTTTTGGGACTGGCTTATGTCACCTAGTGTAGTGTTTTTGCGGCTCTTCCATGTTGTAGCATGTGTCAGACTTGGTTCCTTTTAGTGGCTGGATCACATTCTGTGACACGACAGAATGTGTCTGTTCATCTGCTCATTGATAGACACTAGTTTGTTTGCACCTTTTGGCTATTGTGAATTGTGTCACCGTGAACACTTACATTCTGCGTAAATGCGTGTGAGTCCCTCTTCTCAATTCCTGCAGGCATATGTGGAGGAAGCGGTGATGTTTGCAACGTAAGTCAGGTCATGTCACTTTCATGTGGTGGTTTTGTCACTGTTGAATAAAATCTAAGCTGTCCCCAAGCCTGAGCTTCCTGCTGCCTGCCTGTTATCACTCCCCAGGCCTCCCCTGCTGCTTCTCTGCCTGAGGTCCCGCCTTCCTCTTTCCCCATAGCCATGCAGCTGCCTACCCCTGGGCCTTTGCACTGGCCTCTGTTCAGATGTCACCTTCTCAAAGAAGGTCTCCCAACATCTTTGTCTAAAATAATTGGAGCCCTGCCCCCATGATGCCACATCCCCTTGCTCAGAGCTCTTTTCTTTAAAGCAGTTCCTACCATCTGAACATCTATTATTTACATATTTGTGTTAGTTATTTCACCTGCTAGAAGGTCGGTGTTGGAGGAAACCCTGTATCTCCAGAACTAGACCAGTGCCTAGCACAAGGGACCCACTCATGAAACATTATGATGAACCATTTGAATGTGTTGATATTTAACTGGTTTAGACCTTTAAAAAAACGGCAATTGCAAATAGTTCGACCTTTGAATGAATGAATGAATGAACATGTGTGTTTCTCTTCTTTGAGCCTTTGATTTTTTGTTTACAGGGTGGGGCCAGGGATTGCTGGGTGGAAGCCTGGGGACACTGGAAGGCCAGGCCTGGGGACAGGATTGGAGGCCAGCCCCCCAGTGTGGCTCCTACTGCCCCTCTGCTGGTGGGGGGTGGCGGGCGCCTGAGAGGCCCTGCGGCTGGAGATACGGGCATGATGAATGGATCGGGGAATAGGTCCTAGGAGGAGAGGGGATGGATGGGAATGACACTATTTAGCTGAGGAATGACCTCCTGACACTCTTCAAATAAATGCAGGCTTGTTATAGAGACAGGGTGGCTGCTGCCGCTGCCGCCTCCTCCGAGTCTGGTGCAAGAGAACAAAACGACTGGCAGCATGTGCACGTGTGTGTGTGTGTGTGTGTGTGAGCACACGTGTGTCAATCTGTGAATGCATGCATCTACCTGTGTCTCCATCTCCTTTGTGTGTCTGTGTGTATGTGGAGGATGCTGTGTGTGTGTGTCTGATTGTGTCTGTCTTTATGTATCTGTATCCATGTCTGTATCCATGTTTCTAAGTGTATCTGTGCATGCCTGAGTGTGTCTGTGTACGCCTGCGTGTCTGTCTCTGTATGTGTGTCTCTGCGTGTACGTGCCACTTTGTGTGTGTCTCTCGCATGCCTGAGTGTAAGAACTGCCTGGATCCATGAACGAAGCTCCTCTGCATCCCCAGCGCTGTTCATTTTCTTTTCTTTATCTTTTTTTAGAGACAGAGTCTCACTTTGTCACCCTAGGTAGAGTGCCATGGCGTCATAGCCAACAGCAACCTCAAACTTGTGGGCTCAAGTCATTCTCTTTCTTCAAGCAGCTGAGACTACAGGCACCCACCGCAATGCCTGGCTATTTTTTAGGGATGGGGTCTCACTGTTGCTCAGGCTGGTCTTGAACTCCTGAGCTCTGGTGATCCACCTGCCTCGGCCTCCCAGAGTGCTAGGATTATAGGTTTGAGCCAGGATGTTCATTTTCCATTTAAATGCCAATCAATCAAACCTTCTTTGATGGAGCACCTGCTAGGCACCAGGCACAGCATTCAGAGAGTAAACCAGAACAGAGCTCGCAGTACCCCTTGGAGTCAGGTGAACAGGAAAAGGATGTGTTGGTGACAATGGCAGATGGCAACTGACCACTAACTAGGTGTCTCAAGTATGTTCTATGAATGTTTACAAAATCTCATTTCCACTCCTATGAAGTAAGTACTATCGTTCTCCCCACCCCTCACAAGGGGAAGTTGAGGCACAGAGAGGGGAAGGCACTTGCCCAATGTCACACAGCAAGTTGGTGGTGAGACGGGAATTTGGCTAAACCCAGGCAGTTGGACTTTAGAACTCACATTCTTTTTCATTTACTCTGAAGATCATTATTGACTGATGGAGCAACCATTTGGGAGAATCCATATTTTTCTAAATTAGCAAACATCTTCCGGTTTTGAAGGACAGTTTAAAAATACCCAAACCCATGCCTAAGTCAGCCCATAAAGTCCTACACGACTGCCCTGAGGGCTGCCCGGGCACCCACTGCTCACAGACAGGAGGGATGAAGGGCCAGAGGGGTGGGGAGGCAGGGGAAGGGGGTCTTGGGTTACCACCGCCTGGGGGACACTCAGAAGGAGTGCCGGGTGGGGCATGTCAAAGTGGCCCTTTGAGAAGGGGACTAGTCTGGACCAAGAGCTTAGGCCAGGTGCATTTCACCAGGGAGAGGTAGCTGCCGGGAGGGCAAGAGCTTTGTCCCTCTGTGATCTAAGGATGACCAGCAATCAGAGTTGCCTGGGATACAGGTTAACAGCATGTTAACCTATAGATTCTTGGACCCACTCTAGACCTACAGAAGCCGAATCTCTGTAGGCAGGACCCAGGAATCTGCATCATTAGCAATAGTTCCAGGTGATTCTTACACTTACTTGTATTTCAAAACCATAGATACGTTTGTGTTGTAATGAGAACCTGAGAGACATTAGGTAGCACCAGATCACACATGGCCTCCGATATTACGCTACACTTGAACTTTGTTCTAAGGGCCACAGGGAGCCATCCCAGGCGTTTGAGCAGGGGAGGAACTAGTTTCTCTCTCTTGTGGCTCAGTGAAGGCTGGTTGCAAGGAAATAAGACAGCAGGAAGGGAGAACTGATATAGGACATATGTGCAATAAGTCACATGAGAAATAGCAGGGCCTGAACTTGGATACGGATCTGGGGAGGATACCTTAGTAGAAAGTCACGAAGCAGCTCATTTGTGGCCCTGGAGAAGTTGTGGAATGTCCTTCCGTGGGTGGAGGCCAGGACTGAGGGACAGATGTCTTGACTTTCCAATATAGGGCTCTTTTCCAGATTTAGATCTATGTGTTGAATTTCACCAAACCAGAGAAGGCGTCCTGGAGGAGGTGATGTCATCCCTGACCTCAGTGAGGGGTGAAGCCAGGGAGAAAAGAAAAGAGATTTGAGGAGAAAAGGCCCAGTGTTCAAAGCCACTCCCCTTTAGGGGCTCCTTGCATCCAGGGAATTGCTCACTTCTCCACTGAGAGTTTCAGGGACCCCTTCTGGGTGTGTATCTTCCATCAAGAAGTGGAGGAAGTTGATTAGTGTGGGCGGCAGCCAGGACTGGCGTTTCTGATTAACACACAGGCAGGGAGAATGCCTCTTCTTCCAGAGTCTGTATTCAGCTGATTGAATATCAAGGCCGGGGCTAAACTATGAATCGTGTGTCAAAAAATAAAGCCTGGCTTCCCTCTCGTTAAAGGAGCAGCACCCCGTTTCCAGTGCTTGCCTCCCTCCAGAGGCTGCCTGTGCGATGGAGGAGGATCGTCACCACAGAGACCCCAGAGCTGCGCATGGGCCTCAGGGCTCCAGGCAGGGATGAGAGCACAGAGGCATGGGGGTGTGGGTGTTGGGGAGAGACAAGCCCGGGATGCAGAAATGACAGAGGAGGATGGAAGAGAACCCCAGATGGGTTTCTGGGAGCTACCAGGTTCAGAAGGAGAAGGAAGAGAAACGGGCCATAAAAAGAAAAAGGCGGCTGGCTATGGCAGGGGAGAGAGAGGGGCGAGCAAACACAGGTTCATTAATCTGTAGTTCGTCTGCCTTTTCTGTTAGGAGGATGAACTTGATGAGTTAATTAAGTCGCAGTCTGTAAAACCAGTTTATTTGCATAGCAAACTCCTGGGCCAGTGTGCTGTGAGTTGAGTGTGTACCAGCAGACAATTCGGGGGAAATTACAGCCTCATTAATATGCTAATCTGGTTGCAGGCCTGGAACGGAGTTTTGGGTTGGTGGTGCTTGGGGGTGGTGGGTGTTCGGTTGCTTAGCAACCTTTTCTCCAGGTAACCCTTCTCTGGCTTGCCCTTGATATTCCCAAAGGATTGCAATGTGGAAGAGGAGGTAAGCGGGGAAAGCATTCTGTTGTCACAGAACAGTGAGCAAAATAAAAGGCAAACACACACGCGCATTCACACACCGCCGCGTTCTGCTGGGTGTCTCTGCAAACAGGCTCGCGGAGGGGGCCAGGAAGGCTCCGTGGGGGCAATAGGCAGACACCAGCATGCAAAAGCACACTGTGTGGTGTCTGTGGAAATAGACACAGGGGTGGTAACACCCTCCCCTCCCACACACACGTGTGTGCACACAAACACAATTGGAGCATGGGTTTTGTTTAACAAATAAACCTACATAATGAGTTACCCAGTCTATGTAACAATACATACTCTATGTAATATTCTCTCCCTCCCTCTCTCTCACACACACACCTCCAGACCCTGCACGCAAAGTCTTTATCAATAACACAATGGATGCAAATGCACTAAACACAGTGTGATGCGCAGATTGTGCAAATGATAATAATCAACTCTAAAATGCACACACACACTGCACAGAGCTTGCACAAATAGGCCCTGGAGAAAACTACAGGTAGGTATGTGTGGATATAGATGCATGCACCACACACGTCGTGGATGTGAACAGACGTGGGTAAAGTGTCCGTGGGCATTGACACAGTGTATGACGCAGTATATACCAAGAGTCCCTAGGCCCAGTCACTGCACAGGCACGCAGCAGAGAGCACGTACTTCCAGAGGCCACTCCTTTGCTCTCTTGCGTGTTTCCTGAACTAAGCCTGTTTTCCATACTGCTCAGCCCTGCTGTCAGCAAATGCTCCCAGCCATGCTTCGCCCAGTTCCTCACCTGGCCTTTTCCTTGCCTACCTGGTTACAGTGGTATCTTCTCTGGTTCATGTACATCCAACAGACAGCATCAAAGACAGCCAGAAAGCCTCCCCAGAAAGAGTAAAGTATGGGACTCGAGGGCGTTTCATGCTTTGCCTTGCCTTAAATAAAAAAGGACCATGCACAGACAGTCTTACAGGTGAGGTGTATAAATGGGAAGAAGCAGATAACAATTTTTTTCCAGAAGGATAAAAAACAAAAAGAAAAACGGAAAGCTGCCCAACTTACAACTTTGACAGCAAGTGGCTGTGCATAGTGGAATGAGTACTACACAGCAACAAAAAGTAACACGCTGCTGGTTGAGGCACCAACATGGGTGACTCTCAGAGTTCTCAGGCCAAGTGAAACACACCAGAGTACACACGGCAGGCTTTCACGTACACACACAGGAGTTGAGAACAGGCAAAACTGATCTAAGGGGACAGATAGCACATCAGTGTCTGCCTGCACCTGGGGGCGTGAATGGTGGAGTTGGTATCAAAGTTATTCAAGGACACTTTTTCTGGGGTGTGGGAAATTTTCAGTATCTTAAAAAAAATTAAAAAATTTTTAGAAATGGGGACAGTCTCCCTGTGTTATCTAGGCTGGTCTCAAATTCTTGGCCTCAAGTGATCCTCTCATTTTAGCCTCCCAAATCCCTGGCTTTATAGGGATGTATTACTGTGCATAGCTGAAATCTTGATTGTGGAGGTTGCATGAATGTATACATTAATTTAAATTGATCTATACACTTAGAACAAGCGCATCATTTTATAATATAAACTACTTCAATGAAGTTATTTTAAATACTATTTTATTATTTAAAATAATAAATAAATAAATAATAAAAATCCCTCAAAAATTTAACTATATATCTTTATCATCTATAGTCTATCAACCATCTATAATCTCTCTATAATCCCATCTATAATATCATCTATAATCCATCATCTATAGCCTATCTATAATCTACATATCATTTATAATCTATCATCCATAATTTATTATCTATAATCTATATTCTATCATCTGTTATCTATCACCTATAATCTATCTGTAATCTATCACCTATAATCTATATTTGTAATTGAGCATCTATAATTTATCATTTATTCATTTATAATCTATCATCAATAATCTATAATCTATCATCCATATCTATCATATCTATCTATTTATCTATCAATCAATCATTCTCTCAACTGTCTATCTGATACACATAAGAGTAGGTGCCTGGTAGGGGAGGGAAGACAGAACTGTGGATGGAGACTGCAGTAGACTTCATCACTGATGGCTATTCCCAATCCCTCACTCCCTCCTGGCTTTAGAACCATGCTTCTTGACTTTTTCCATGTACTTAATGTGGGTGTAGAGGGCACTTCCTTGTCCCTTGACTTTAGACTTGGCAAACTGCCTTTTGCCCAATGGAATGTTAAAGAAAGTGACGTAAGTGGAGTCTGTATAAGTGCATGCGGGGTTTGCCTTGCTTTTGTGCACCTTTATGATCCTCCATGACAAGCTCTTCCTGTAGGCAGCTGCTACTTCTTTTGGCTGAGACCAGTGGAGCCGACTCCTGTGCTTTAGGAAGTCTGAAGCCAGCTGACCCGCTGGGCCTGGCCTGGATCAGCCATTCCACAGCCAACCTTAAGACTCATGTGAGTGAAAAAATATTCTTGGTGTCATATGCTTCTGAGATTTTGAGGTTGTTTTGTTATGCAGCATCATTGCAGTAGCAACTGACAAATACAGGAATAAAGGAGAAAATAATAATAAAATAAAAAGGCAAAAGGAGAGTCTCATCAGAATAAACAATGATGGCATGCCCTATGAATTGAGGAGAAGAATCACCTTAATTCCAGCACCTAGTGTTAAAAAAGAGCCAATCCATACAAACCTGCTTACAAACTCCCTACCTATTTGCAGAGCACTTTCATTTCCCGGCAGAGCAACCAGGCTCAGAACCTTTGAAACTGGGGACATCCTGCCTTACTTCCTACATCTGGGGATGCTTAATCTTTGAGGCTCCAGAGGTTGGGGGAGAAATTTGCCTACATCTGTTTGGTGTCCCAACATGATTCTGAAGTTCCTCAAACATGATGCTCCTTTTCACACTCTCAGGCTGCTCCTCGTGACTGATTTACCCATCTCATGGCTGAGCTTTCTTTATTCTTGAAGACTCAGAGCAGATCTGCCTCCAGAAAATGATTTTTTATAGTAACTTTCCACAAGTACCGTGCATGCACGCCACCAAATGCTCCACACATATATTATCTCACTTCATCTTTGTAAGAACCTCAGGAGGTAGGAATTATCTCTGTTTATATCTTATAAATGGGAAACTGAGGCTCAGAGAGGTTAAGTTACTTGCCTTTGGTCACATAGCTAGCAATTCATCAAAATCTATGAGTCTGATGCTAAAATCTAGGTCCCAAATCCAAGAACTCTGCCGCTAGATGTCTTTTAGAATTTCCCTTCTGGGGGTGTCTGTGCTCAGCCAAGATGGCAGGAGTCGGGGAGATCGTTGTATGTCGGAAACCTTAATTTGCTTGAACCTGAAAGCATCACCTTGGGGAATGGCTTCATCCCTTAAGAAATTATAAATATTTCATTTTCCCTCTTCTTTCCCGCCTTGTCAACCCCAAGATGGTGTTATCGACAGGGCCAGGGTGATGGACAGATTGGCGGGATTCTGTATTGATGAGTTAATAGATTGTTGGCTTTTTTTCTTCCATTTTCTGAAAAAAAAAAAGTCTGACAGCTGTTTTCACTGTCGTGGGGGGAGGCTGCTGTGGAAGGTGGCACCATCACACAACACCGTCAGCTTGACCTTGAATATTGATCTGAAATCCGACCACCTCTCAGCTTCTCCACAGTCAACGCCAGTTGAAGGCCCCCTGCTCTCTCACCTGATCATGGCAGGGGCTCCTTGCTGGCCTCTCTGCTCCTTCCCTTGCCTGTCAATCCATCCAGCAGCCAGAGGCACTGTTTCAAAGGGCAAGCAGATCCTGCTATGGCTCTGCTGCAAGCCCTCAGATCTTCCCTTCACAGCTGAAGCCCAAAGCCCTTACTGTGTTCAGCACTCTCTGTCTTCTCTTGTTCTGGCCACGGTCTATGGTACCTTTGCTGTACCTCAAATTCTCTAAGCACAGTCCTGTCATTGGGTGTTCACACATGCTGTTCCCTCTGCTGGAATGTTGCTCCTGCCGTTGCCCTTCTAACTCACGTCCTCATATCCTTCACATCTCTGCTCACAAAGAAGCCTTCCCTGACTTCCCTGCATAAATACCTTGTTCGTCTCCAGCCCCTCTTCCACTTCTGTTTTTCATCTCTTGATGGTACTGCAGGCAGTTATTTATTTGTTGATTGTTTATTTACTCAGAGTGGAAGTTCTAGGAAATCCCTGAGGCCAAGGGCTTTGGTTGACTTGTTCAGAACCAGCAAATTACATCCCTCAGAGAAAGCCAGTTCATGGGCATGTTTTTACAAATAAAGTTTTATTGGAACACAGCTGTGCCCATCCATTAATGTATCATCTATGGCTGTTTTTGCTCCACAACTACAGAGTTGAGTCATTTTGAGACAGAAACTTGCAAAGCCAAAAATATCCATGAACTGGCCCTTTACAGGAAAAGTTTGCTGGCTTTGGCTCAGAACAATGCCTGACACAAAGAAAGTGGTCAATATTTATTTGTGGAAAAAATAATTGAGATTTAGTCTATTTTAAAGATCAGACTCTGACCAGCAGTTTAAATGACCGGGAATTGCAGCCAGGTTCAGTTAAAAGTGTACATGGCTGCCCTTTGAAGAGATGGATCCCTGTGTCCCCCCTGTCCAGGCATGTAATAAACCCTCAATGAGCTTCCACCACTATTGGTTAGATGTTACGATGTCCCCTCACCTGTGCTAGGAGGCTCCTCTTGGGTCAGCCCAGCTGTCTCAGACAGAGCCCTCAGTCCCTGAAACTGTGTGACACCCTCAGGCAGGTGCCAGGATGAGTGCTGGCTTCCTAGGAGACATCTCTGAGATCCACAGCTGACCCAAATTTAAAAGCCTCCTTCTTTGTGCCCTGGCTAGCAGGCTTTCCTGCATGGAGCATCTCTGTCACCCCCTCCCTCCCACGTGCCATTCCCTTTAATCCCCTCCCTGCTAAGCTGTTTTTAAACCACCCCTGTCCTGTTCCCTGGTGATCATCAAACTGTTACTCCCCCAAAGCACTTTGTGGCAGGGGCCCAGTAAATTCACCAGGTCTTTTGTCACCATCCGTCCTTTGCTCATTGAGGTCAGCAGCAGGATCCTAGGCAGGTGAAAGTGTAATCTTCAGTTCCTCCAAGCAAAAGCTTTCAGGGTCTCCACTTGCCCATGGTAGAATGTTCTCTCACATCAGCTTGCAGGGACCATCTGGCCATCCTTATGGTTGAAGTCCAGTTCCCAGTATGGAGTTCTGTGTCCTTATGCTCTGAAGGCCGCGCCATCCCTTTCAGGGGCTGCCCTCAAAGGATGCTGTTTACATAGAAATTTACTTTATTTATTTCACACTCACTCATAGGGCATTTACTTTGTACTAGTCTGTTTTAAGTGCTGCCCACGTGTTCTCTTGTCTTTATTTTTAAAGTTGACAAGTAAAAATTATACAACTTATCATGTACAACATGCTCTTTTGAAATATGTATACATTGTAGAATGACCTGATGAAACTAATGAACTTTTCTAACTTTCAGATCAATTCTGTGAGGTCTGTGTGAGTATTCTCTCAAGTTTTAGATGGGGAAATAGATGCACAGAGAGGTTAAGTAATTGGCCTCAGGTCACACAGCCGATTGGGGTGGAGCTGGGGTTGAGCCTTGGCAGGCTATGTGTTTAGCCACTGCACCATACGCCTCTCAATATGTGGTGAACAAAGTTCTTCTTATTTCTGTTTATTCTCCTGCCATCCTCCCTTCCCCCCTTTGCCTACCCTAGGGGCCTCATCCATCCTGGAGGTTTTCTGTGAGTCTGGGGCCAGCTGCCCGGGACTTGAGTGCTGCTTCCTAATCTTGTCCCTAACACAAGTGACCTGCCATTGATCTTTCCAATAACCTCTAAAGGGAAGTGCTGTTCTCATCACCCTCGAATGGTAGGATCACAAAACAGAAGAGAAAATCAAATCGAGGCTCAGAGAGGTGAGGCTGCTGCTTGCCCAGGGCCATCCACTTAGAAAGTGGCCAAAGACCTCGGCCTCCCAGCTCTGAGGCCTGGATCTAGCTGTGGTGTCACCACAGTCAGGGAAGACTCAGTGTTAGTTTCCTGGGGCTGCTGTAATGAAGTACTACAGACTGGCTTGGAACAACCAACATTTACTGCCTCACCATTCTGGAGGCCAGAAGCCCCAAATGAAGGTGTGGGCAGGGCCATGCTCCCCTGGAAGGCTCTAGGGCAGGGGAATGTTTCTTTGCCTCTTCCACAGAGTACTGGTGGTTGCCGGAGTCTTCGGCATCCTTTGGCTTGTGGCTACATCACTTTCATTCTCCATTTTAATGGTGCCTCTCATGTTATCTTCTTTCTGTGTGCATGTGTCTCTGTGTCCACAATTCTCCTTTTTAAAAGGACAATCATCATATTGAATGACAGCATATCCTGTGGACCTCATTTAACTCTGTAAAAAGAGCCTATTTCCAAATCATTCTGAGTTCCTTTGGACTTCAACATACCTTTTTTGGGGGAGACACACTTCAGTTTATAACAGCGACATTTTCATGAGATGCTTGGGGAGGGGAGGAGGTGTGCCAAATGCTCCTCAATCCCAGGATCTTTCCTTTCCGGAAAAAGGATCCATGGAATTCTAACCACTGGAACTCTGGGTCACTTCCTCCGAGAGCTTGTTTCCCACTGTGCTTCCCCCAAGAGAACATCAACTCTGTGATGTGAGGGCAGGGACTGTCTCTCCAGTGCCAGCACAGTGCCTGGCATTCAGCAGGGGCTCAATAAATGTTTGAATGAGTGAAAGAATAAAGAAATGAAGTGGCGCCTCCCAGTCCTTCAGTCTTTCCAGGCCCCAAAGGTGAATTGGTTGGTTTTTCAGGGGTCTTGAACCCATGGCTGAGCTGTTTCAGCATCACAGAAACCCCACTCCCACCCAGCTGCTAGCCAGCAATGTAAAATTATTAGATCCCATTATGAATTGGATTTTAATCTCCTGTAAATAGTCCTGCCATTATAGTGTCATAAGAAGCAATTAGGACCCCCTTCCTTCCTTCTACCAGCTACAGAGATGTTCTGATCTCCCCAACTGCAGGCAGGGGTGGGGGCTGATGCTGGGGGAATTTACCAGTGTGTGCGGGGGGGGGGGACAGAGCACACCCCCACCTGCTCATCAAGTCACAGGGACGAGCTTCAGGGCAGGCTTACAGGGTCTTGTGAGGGTGGGGCCCCCTCTGGTATGAAGATGAAGCTCCTAAGTCAGCGTTTCCCAGGGATGGGATCCATTATGCTGTCTGCTGTCTCGCAGGTGGATGTGCTGTGTGTAGCCTTGATGGCCCCAGACCACACCACTATCTTCTCCTACCTTTGAATTGACCTCACCTGTCCCTCCTTCCTTCCACTTTTCTCTCCACGTGGCAGCGAAGGAGACCTCCTTCCCACAGAAGCCAAAGGTTGGCAGAGGGGGAAACTGAGGCAGAAAGTAATTTTTTTTTTGTTGTTGTTCCTTTGCTTAGAGTCCTGAACAGTCAGAAAAGCCAGGAAAAGAGGCACTGTCCCCCTCTTTTAGTTCTATTTTATCCAAGCTACTCTTCCCAAAGTCTCCTTCTCTCTTTGCTAAGAAATAAAGGGAGAGGGCCCTGCAGGGCTGAGGGTGGGGCTGGGAGTAGCAGAGAACTGCGGCCTGGCTGCGAGGGGCTCTGCCACTGGGAAGGAGGCAATGAACTCAGGAGTTTGAATCTCAGGTCTCCCTCTGACTTCCTGAAACCTCAGGTTTTTCTTTCTCTGGATCTCGGTTTCCCTATCTGCAAATAGGGAGGCTGTTTAAATGCCTGTAAGGTGGAAGAGGATGGAGTTTCTGTTCCTGCACCCTTCCTGCAAGAATAACAGCAGAGCTACCTTTTATTTCCTGCAGTGTTATGTGCCCAGAGGGACACCCAGGATGGGACAGCCCTACCCCCAAGGAGACTGCATAGAGCCACAGAAAGAAGGAACATTCCTCCTTCCCTGGAACCACCTTGATTTGCATCCTAAAGGACAGCCGTCACAGGATGGGGCTGGGCAGGGGTGAAGGGGTTAATAAACCAGTCTGGCCGCTTCTCCCCAAAGACTCCCACTTCCAGGTGGGGCTGCCCTGACAAGGGGGATGACTTTGGAGGGTTCCATCTGGTTTCCAGTGAGTATCGCCTGCAGGACATAGAGTGACTGACAGGTCACAGCAGGCCTGGCCCAGAGACTCTGCATCCAGGAAGCTCTGGCCAGGGCATGGGGCCCAGGGGACCCTGTGGGAGAGTTCTGACACGTCCTGGGATGGCTGGGGTTACTGTGCAGAAAAGGACCGACCTAGGAACTCTGAAAGTAGATTTATAGAACCAAATCTTGGATCACACTTGTCAAGGACCCTTGCTCACTCATTCATTCAACAAACCTGTATTGAGCATCTACTGTGTACATGTCAAGGGCTGTGTGAGGCACTGGGAATATATCAGGGGACCAAAGAGACGAAAATCCTGACTTCCTTGTGACCCCCTTATGTGTTATATACTACATATGCTGTGGCTTCTTTCTGTCACCATTATATTCCTGAGATTTGATCATGTTTCCCATGGCTGTGTAACATGCCATTATAGGGACAAGCCATGTCTAATTTATCTATTCTGTCAATGATGAGTGTTGGGCTGTTGGTCCATCCCAAAGATCTTGTCTTCTTGCTCACATGTTCCTCTTCCAACCCCCCACCCCAGTCTTGCTCAAAGCTCCCCAAGGCAGAGACTGGCCAATCAACAGTTTCCTGTCCACCCCTTTAAGCTGGGCTGTAGGCAGTCACCCGATTCCTGCTGTCCCACACTCTCCACGCTAGCTCCTAGCTCCTCTGCCTTTCCTACCTGGCACCTGAGGTTGGGAGGGGGGGTCTCTAATCCCAGGTGGGGAGGGAGACAGCCAGTGGTGTGGGAGGCTCCAGAGTGAGGGCTGCCCCACACGGTGCTGGGCTCAGATCCCGGCCCACAAAGGGTAGGAAAATGCTGACATTGGCTCTCAGGGAGCTCCCTGGGCAAATGCCTCCAAGTGTGGGTGCCCGAATGTGGGTGCCGGGAGGAGAAAGAGACAAGGGAAATCTGAACAACAGAAAGGGGGGAAGCAGAGCTCCATAATTATAGGGAAAGAGGCAGTGATAAAATGATAATGGGCGCGTTTTGACCCCGGCTAACCAGTTCTGGAGCTGTGAAGTTACTCTAAGATGCGTGATGGAGGGCAAGGGGCCACCGCCCGGGCTGCAGCTGAAACAGCGCTTTCACAAACAAGACGTAAATTGGATGCAAACATCTAATTAACCTTCTCCCTCGGTTCCCTCCAGGGAGGGGGAGGTGGCCCTCCCAGGGCTCCCAGCGCCAGTCTTCCCTTGGGGGATGGATTTGGGGGAAGGGGTAGGGGAAGCCAGGCATTTTCTTTCTTTTTTCTTTTCTTTGCTTGCTTTCTTTCTTTTCTTTTTCTTTCTTTCTTTCTTTCTTTCTTTCTTTCTTTCTTTCTTTCTTTCTTTCTTTCTTTCTTTCTTTCTTTTTTTTTTTTTAACCAATTCCCCTCTGGGGAGGGGCTGAGCTAAATCTCCAGTGGGGCTGGTTTTCTGAGGCCTCAGGCTTTATCTGAGATCTGCATTCCTGTTTAATAGGCCCCAAACATGATTGGCAAACACACTTCATTCACCTGGGTCAGGTATGTGGCTCTGGAATAAGGGAAAGTGGGGAGTTTTGGGGGGTGTTTTGTTCTTTGAACTTCTTGGTGGGGATTCATGGCTGCAAAGTCCCTTTCCTGTGGAAAGTCTCCAGACCTCGGAGTTTTCTGGGACCGGCCATCAGGTGAAGCAGATACAAGAGCATGCATTCTGAGCTTCATTCATTCAACAAATACGTACTGAGCACTCACTGTGTACTAGGCCCTGTTTCAAGTGCTGCAAACAGAGGCAGACAAAATGGGTTTCCCACAAAACAAAACACTGTCTTGCTGGGTCTTTGGAGTGTGCGTGTAGGCAGTGGGCAGGGAGGCAGAGAATAAGGGAGGAGATGGCCTAGTATCTAAAGCTTGAATGCTGGGGTTTGAACCCTGGCTCTACTTACAAGCTTCACACTATGACACAAGTGCTCCAGTTTCTCTGTTCTCAATGTATCTTTTTCTTTAATTTTTTAATATTGACATAATAGAAAACTCAAATAGTACAAAAAGCCAGTATAACCTTAAATATTAACGTCTGTGCATAATTTCTTGCTCTGTCCTCTGTACATTAGTATATAATTTTTTTTCTGAGCCTTTCTTAGGATAATTTGCAGCCATGTGTCCCTTTACCCCTAAGTCCTTCGGCATCTGTTTCCTAAAAATGAAGACATCCCCTTTTATACCATACAGTACAGCGATCTAAACCAGGAGATTAACACTGACACAATACTATGATCTAATCTACAGACCTCATTCGGCTCTCTCCATATGTCCTGATAATGTCCTTCATGGCAAAATTAATTCCTGGATCACATGTTGCATTCAGTCATCATGTCCTTTTAGACTCTAACCTGGACCCAGTTCCTCAGGCTTTAGGTTTCACAACATTGCTGTTTTGGAAGCGTGTAGGCCAGTTGTTTAGTAAGATGCCTTCAGTCTGTCCTAATGACTTGATTGGGATGGTGCATTTTGGCAGGACTCCTATGTAGGCGATGCCATGTTCTTCTTGGTGCATTGTTTTGGGAGGTACCTGTCCCAGAGTGATGTTAACCTGCATCACTTGCTCAGGGTAGTCTCCGCTGGATTTTCCTCCTGCAATTAATAAAAACACATGGAGCGAAATGCTTTGAGATGATGTAAATATCTGATCTACTCACAAGGTTTGGCATAGCTTGATGGTTCTTGCCTGAATCGATGATGATGATGATGATGATGGTATTTCCTAAATGAGAATTTTCTAACTCCAATCTTCCTTCTATTTTTCTTGGTTGGCTTTTCAACTGTAAAGTTTAGAATTCCTTGTTCATTCATTCATTTACTTATGTCAGCATAGGCTCATAGGTTCCATGGTTAATACTATTTATTTTAATCCTCCTGTTTTCCCAGGTTTGTCCAATGGGAGCCTCGCAGGCTGGCTCCTTCTGTCGTGTCCCCATCCTTCTTGAGCATGTCCTTACTGTTTTGCACAGGCAGGATGTTTCAGGGTCTTCTGATGTTGTCCCCACCCCAGCGCTATAGTTAGTCATTTCTCCAAGGAGCCCTGATTTCTTTTAGCGGGGAATGGTATGTAGGAGCCATGCTCTGGGTTCCCGGTGTGCTGATCACTACTGGGTGCCACTTCATTTGTTAAGTGGGAAACAATCATCCCTACCTCCTAGGTTGTATGAAGATTAAATGAACCAGTATCTGAGATGTGCTTGGAATGCTGCCTGACACACGGATAATGCTATAAAAGTGTCTGTTAGGTAAATAAAAAGCACATATATTAGAGCATGATAAGCACTCCAGAGAAAAATAAACTGTGGGGACATTGCAGGATTATGCTGGACAGCCAAGGAAGGCTCACTCAGAAGATGACATTTGAGCAGTTCTGAGATGGTGAAGGAATAAGCTAGGCCTATATCTCGGGGAAGCAGACAGGAGGGACAGCCAGTGAAAAGGCCCTGAGGCAGGAACATACCTTGCATGAGAGCAGATGTCAGCTCCCCAGACTCCAGAGAAACCAAATTTCTAAGTGGAGACATCACTTACATATTTATTTTTGGAGGCAGAATAATATAGGGAAAGATTGAAATCCAAAGCCTGCCCAAGAATCTTCGGGGACCACATAGCTATCATGGATCAAGTGCTCACTCCATGCCTGGGGCCTTTCTAAGCATACCCCACAGATTATCTCACTTAGTCCCCGTGATTCCCTTAGGAGACAGGCTTTCTTATTAGCCCCATTTTACAGACAAGAGATTCCAGGCTTGGGCTGAATGATTTCATTTGGCCAGAATGCAGCTAGTAAGTGAGAGATGGGGAAGAATTGGGCTTCAAAGACTTTGCCAGATTCGAAGTTGCAAAGAGGCACGAGCTGCTTTCTCATCTCTGCTGTCAGTGGCTCATCATCAGAGCCTTAGCTACAGGGCCTCAGTGTCCCCATTTGCCAGAAGAGCAGTACCTCCTTCCCTGGGTGGTTCCACTCCCAAACTCGAAGGAGAGGTGTGCAGGGCTGTGGGGAGCCTCTCCCTGTGAAAAATGGGGGTGGGGGTGACAGTGGGCACCCTGCTCCGCTTCCCTGCAGCCGCCCCTCCCCCATGGCCCTTCCTAACGGTGCCCCCATCCGCTTTTCACCCCATCTTCCCCAGGGGCAGCCAGCCAGCAAAAAGAGTCCCTCAGCAGCAATGATGAAGATGGATGTGTGATTGATTCAGCCCCCCTTCCCTCTGCCCTTCTGGTAGAAAATTAAAAGACCATTTGTTAAGGGGCGAAAGTCCTCAGGTGCACCCTGAGGCTGGACAATTTGTCTCTGTGAAAAGGATGCTATTATGAGAGAGGCTGGATGCAGGCGGAGGGTGGGCTGGAGGGGCGGCTGGGGAGGGGGAGGCCCTGAGGAGCGAAGGGGCTCAGGCAGGGGTGGGGGAGGCCCAGACAATGGGGGGAAAGATAATAAATACATCGGAGTGTGCCAGCCGCCGGGCTCCCGGCTAGAGAGGCACAAGGGGCAGGCGGACTGCTCCAGGCCGGGCGAGCTCATGTGCTGGGGCCTCTGAAGCCAATTCCTTTTTCATGACCCTTGTCTGGGACCAGAAGGGTGTCACTGGGAGCTCTGCTGCCCTCCATTAAGAAGGGTTTGTAAATGACCCTCTTTAAGGAGCACAGTTTCTCTTTATAGACCTATAGTGCAGGGAGGGGAGGAAGGAGGGGGCTTGGAGCGAGCCCCCTCCGCCCTCTTGGGGGTCATTAAGTGATTAGAAAGAAGGGGCCAGTTCTCTAGCCGCCATTCAGATGAGGGGATGCATTTGTCACCGGAGCTATTATTTATTGTTTTTTAAAAGGTTGCATTAGGCCCCTCCTGCCAGCTCTTGGCTCCCTTTGTGTGCTCTAACTTCCTTCTGGGCTGCCTTCTCTAGCCTCCTGAAGGCAAGGTGCCCCATCCCCTCTCATCCTTCCTCCCTCAACCTCCCCATCCGCCCAACCAACGACATGCCTGCCCTGTGCCCTCTCTTTGGCCCTGTTTGGTGGCCTGTGGCTCTCCTGGGGACTCCAGGCTCTTGCTGCCCCGCCTGAGCTCCACACGCAGGATAAGGAGGTAAACATCCCCATAAAGATCCTGCCCCCTCAGCACAGACCCCAGACCTAGACCTGGCATCCGCTCTCACTGAAGGGCACTTGTCAACTTCTCCACTAGCATTTGCATTTCTTGAGAGTGGCTGTGGCTCCCAGCACAGTGCCTGGCTGCAGAGCAGGCTCCCAGTGACAGTGTGCTTGCTGACACCCCTTGGGAGATTTCATTTGCTTTCTCTGGGAATCAAGAAACATTGTCCCCATTGGCTGGATGGGAAAATTGAGGCTGAGAGAAGTCTCAGAGTTGCATAGATTGTTGGGGCATTGTTGGGATTGGAGGCGGCATCTTGACACTCATGAGGGAGAAAGACATTTGAAAAAAAAAAAGTCCATACAGTGCTATGCTGTTAGAAAGCGCTTTGCTTTTGGGAAGAGAAATCTGTAGCTAACCAAGGGCCAGAGGAACTACTCTATATTTTCATCCAAGGGGAATAAAATAAAGTGACTTTTAAAAAATACTAACTTGAAAATGTCCCTTCCCTGCTTAAAACCCAACTTCCTGCCATGGCCCACAGGACCAGGGCTGGCGCACTTTGGCCCCACCTCCTCCACGTTTCCTGCCTCTCCTCCTCTTTGTGGCTGCCTGGCCTGGAAGCTCTTCTCCCTCTCTTTATCCAGCCCTGTGTTTCCTAACTTTGCCTGAATATTAGACTCACCTGGGCAAGTTTAGCATGATCAAACTTTGAGTCTCAGCCCAGACCAGCTGAAGGAGTTTCTCTGGGGCTGCCGCCATGATTCTGAAGCTTCAAGTGGGTTAAGATGCTCTGGCCCAGCCAATTCCTACCCCCACTTCAGACCTAAGCCCAAAGGCTGGGGCTTGGGTGCCCTTGATGAGATGCCTGAATACATCCTGGCTTTCCCTGTCCTTCTTGGTGGCCCTTGAGGGACCTCTCCTCACTCCTCCCCCCTGCACCTCCACATCAGCACACCCCTAGGTCTTTGCCCCATGTGTCCTACCCCCACAGTGCAGTGGTGGGGCCACCCCCAGTGCCCATTCCTGCTGAATGAATAAAGAGGAATTGGAAGAGAGATCTCGGAGGAAAGTGTGCAGTTTAAAAAAGTATATTCAACATGATAATGTCATTTTATATTTGAAAAGTACAAGAGAAAAACCTAATCAGCCAAGTGAAAAAAAATTAACATCATTGGTCAGACCACATAGGTTTGAATCCTGGCTCTACCACATGTATGCTGTGTTACAATAGGTGAGTTACTTAACCTCTCTGTGAGGCAGGTTTCTCATCACAGAACTGAGGCTCCTTTATAGTGTTCTTATTAGTATATAATACTATGCATATTATATATAATATGTAATCATAGCATCTCTGTGTTATATATAATGCATTGCAATTATTTTGTCATCATTAAATGAACTGACATATATAAAGCTCTTGGAATAGTGCCTGGAACATAGGAGTGCTCAATAAATATTTTCTGTAATTTTTACTATTTTTAATAGAAACAAAGTCTCCCAAGGAGCCTTTTATGATTCAGGGGTTCTCAGGCTGAGGGAAGGTATCCTGGGGTGGGGGAAACTGATGACCTACTCTGATTCCTCCCTATGGACAGTTTTAGGTTTATCAAAAGGACTGTGGGTGAAAACAGGGCTTTGTTACAGCTCTTCCTTGAGGACCAGGCTTCATTCCCCTCTGGCTCCTCCTCTGGTCTCCTGGACAGTGCTGGGGGTGGCAGGGTAAACCAGGGCCTGATGAAGCAGCCACCTGTCCTCAGGGAAAACGAGAAAGTCAGTGTAAAAGAGGAAGCTTTGCACAAAGCTAAATGTATTTCATGCAGACCACTGTCCCCTATTCTGAGATTTTGTCCTTCCTGTTTTTTTTTTTTGTTTGTTTGTTTTTGTTTTTGTTTTTGGTGCTAATATGTCTATTCTATTATCAAATTATGGGAGCCAGTGGTTCTTTCTTTTCCTTATTCCTTTTTTTTTTTTTTTTTTTAAACATTTTCAATCTTGGTGAGTTAAAGGGTTGACAACCTTATAACGGTTCCCCATTGGGGGGGGCAGGGAGAATTTACTAGTCTGTATAAAATCCAAGTGAACTAATGACAGTGTGCCTTATTTATTCAGCTAAGTCTGAATCTCCACACACACAGGCAGAGTGATCTTATAAACACAGGAATCAAATCATGTTGCTCCCCCCCAATGCCCTTCCATCTAGTTTCTTAAACTAGAGCCCAGTTTGTGGCCCTGGATAATAAAACCCTACGTAATCTTGGCCTCAGGCTCCAACAACTCCAGCTTCTGTTGTTCTCCCAACATATCAAGTGTGCTCCTACCTCAGGCCCTTGGCACTTGCTGTTCCTTTTGCCTGGCACACCCATCCCCATGAAAGCTGCGTGAGTCCTCCCTCTGCCTCTCTAGGTCTCAGCTTAAGTATCAGTTGGGAGAAGCTTTCACTGACTCCTCTGCAGGAAATGGTCTCCACCCCATCTTCCTGATTGCTTTGGATCCCAGCACTGTTTCCTCCTCCCAGCACTTAGAGTTATCTGAGCTTATTGAATGCATCTGTCTACTTCTATCCCCCACTGAAATGGCAGCTCCCTAAGGGCAGAGACCTTGTTTGTCTTGTTTGTCACCTTATATTTGACTTCTGAGCACCCAAAGCCGGAAGCACTGGGTTGGGTTGGGAGGAGAGCAGGTGCTCAGGGCATCTCAGCCACTAGACATCCTTGTAATATCCTGATGTTGGCTTCCAAGAATCCCCCCTCTGGAACTCCTTCAGAATAGAGGCAGCAAGGAGCAGTGGGGGTGCGTCCAACCTTAATGTGACCCTCTCATATATTGTCAGATGAAGATGGAGCCCCTCCTCAGTGCTATCCCTTGCTAGGCACCAGCTGTATGTATCATTGTGAATGAGATGGTCAGGTGGGGCAGACAGACAAATGGCCAGTGAGAGCCTAGCCTGAGACTTCTGGGGGACATGATGTAGGACTCAGTGGGCTGCTCAGAAGGTGCTTTGTCATCAGAGCTATTCCCTGCCATTCACCTGGCTAGGGCTGTGCCACTGTGAGGGGCTGAGGCTTCAGCCTCCTGGGTCAGCCTAGTGGGAGGCCCTGTCAGGGGCTGAGCTGGAGGAAGGAGAAGCTGGGGCATTTCCCCCCATCTTTGTCTACCATGGGCGCTTTCTCTGGTCATGGCTGCATCTCCCCTGCCATGGAAATCTGCCAACTATGGTTCTAGTTTCTTCTGAGGCTCTGGTGACACCAACCTCTTCCTTTGCCCCTTAGATAGGGTGGAAGCAGCTTCCTACTCTTGCTAATCTCTGGACATCTCCCCGTTCCCTGTTGGGCTTTAGCCTCCTTGTCACCAGAGTAACCAGTCCCTGCATTCCTTTCCTCTGTGGCTGATACCTGGAGTGGCTTCTGGGGTCCTCAGTGGTCTCTGGCTGATATACTGTGGTGCTGTAGGAGACCAGCACCTGGGGACACCTGGAGAGGCTCCACAGGGGAGTCTGCACTTAAGCTGAGACCTGCTGAAACTTTGGCATCGGAATCTCTTGTTTAGATCTTTACCTGATTCAGCCCCATCACCCTGTGTAATAATTCCTCCCATGCAGTTCTCAGCCTAGCACTGGTGGTCTCTGTCCTGTGTGTGTGGGGTGGGGTGGTTGCCCTGTGCAGAGGAGGGTGTTCTATGCAGAGGGAATTGTATTGCTGCATCCCTGGCCACTGGCCACTGGCCACTAGATGATGCCAGCAGTATGCTGCCCCTCCCCCCAGCTGCAACAGCCCAAATATCTCCATACAGTGGCAAGCATCCCCTGTGGGCCAAACTGCCCCAGTTGAGAGCCACTTCCTGAAATCTATGTAGAACATTGGGTAGTTCTTGATCCTGGTGACACATGAGAATCAGCTGGGCAGCTTCTACACATACAGATGACCAAGCCCCGTCCTCCTGTCCTGGATGGATTACTGCATAATCTCTGGGCATGAGCCCTGGGCATTGGTGCCTGCTTCTTGGACAGGGTCGGGAGGCACTGGGCTAACCCATGAGATGCCGCTCGATTAGGTCTCACTCAACTCACAGAGAAGGCCCCAAGGCTCAGACAGCCCAAGTGATGCAATTGAAGTCTCACACCAAGTGACAGGAGCAGCACAAAGACCCAGGTGTTGCTGAATACCTTTGTTAAACCAGCTAACAAATTTAAAGAAAAAACACCAAGCCCTGCCCCAAACAAACACATGCACAAAGTCACATCAAAATGGAAACAGCAACTACTGCTTTGCAAGTATTGCCAACCCTCCTTAATATAGAGGAACAGGGACCCCCAAGGAGTACTTTCTCTCCCCGGGCTCTGTGTCCATTTTTCCAACCCATTTTAGGCTCTGGAATAGCATCTGTGTCCTGCTTTCTCTCCTGGGACCCTCGCGGAGTGCCAATGGTCTGGAGGAGTTGCCAGCCTGCACATCTGTGATGCTAATGGCACTAGGAGGGTGGTAGATCCTCCCCCCCCCCCCAGATCCTCTCTCAGCCAAATACCTCTTGGCAAGAACGCCTTCTCAGTCCTTCCCCCCAGTGACTTTAAGTCAGGGCTTCCTAGTGGAGCAGGAAGTTTCCATCTTAAGTCAAATGCCCAAGTTACCATTTCTTTGCAGTGGGCATTTTGATATTCTCAGGGCACAGTTCTGTCCCATTAACCTAAATCTGTTAATAAGGTTATTTTTGCTTTTTAAAATGATTTCTCATTACTTCTTCTGGAAGTCTACTTGGGTCATTTTAGATTAAGAGCTAGCAAACCCCTGCCCCTGGGTTAGCCAGCCACCTGTTCTTGTAAATAAAGTTTTATTGGCACACAGCCATGCCCATTTGTTGACATGTCATGTACCGCAACTTTTGAGCTATAACAGCAGAGTTGAGTGCTTGCTTCAGAAACTATACAGCCTGCAGAGCCTAAAATATTTCCTCTCTGTTCCTTCCCAGAAAATCTTTAGGGCCTTCTGTTTTTATTTTGTTTTGTTTTGTTTTGTTTTGTTTTCTGAGGCCTGAGTGCAGTGGCATCATCATAGCTCACAGCAACTTCAAACTCCTAGACTCAAGTGATCTCCTGCCTCACTCACTCGAGTAGCTGGGACTCCAGGCACTGCGAGGCTGCCCAGTTAATTTTTCTATTTTTAGTGGAGACAAGGGCCTCACTCTTGTTCAGGCTGATGTTGAACTCCTGACCACAAGTGATCCTTCTGCTTCAGCCTCTCAGAGTGCTAGAATTACAGGTATGAGTCACCACCCCTGGCATCTAAAGCGTCCTGTTTTCAGATGGTGACTTGGGGAGCAGAGAAGAAGGCTTTCATTGGGGAATTCTGCGTGTTGGTTCCAGTTCTATCGACTCACTGGGAAGCTTTCAGGAAGGCCCAAGACCTGCTTGCTCTCTGAGCCTCCCTTTGCTCATGTGTGAGTGAAGAGTGTTCGTTCTTGTTAGTTCTACTTCCAGATTGTATCCCAAGCCAAATATTTCTCTTCCTCCCTGCTGCCATCCCCTGGTCCAACGTTGCATCTTCTCTCGCCTTCCTCACTGGGTTCCTGGCTTCAGTCCTTCCCCCACCCTTCCCCATCACACTACCAGAGGGATCTTCATAAGGTCCCTGTCAGATGATGTTACCCTGCTCAATCCCTCCACCGCCTACCTTCTTCCCACAGCAGCAAGGCCCAGCCTTGTTAACTCTCTGCTCCTACCCTCTACTGCACCTCAATGCTCTCTGTGTGCCAGTCATGTGGCCCTTTGGCCACCATCCAAAGCCACCAGCTCCTTCCCACCTCAGGGCCTTTGCACTGACTGTTCCTTCTGCCTAGATTGCTCTTCCCCCATGCACTTGACTTGCACACAGCACTTCATGCAGGTCTCTGCTCTAACGTTGCTTGCCTCCTTACAGAGGTGCCCCCAAATGCTGTTTAAAACACTTAGGTTCTTTAGTTAACTTGTTTACTTATGGATTGCATATCCTCTCCCACTAGATTATAAACTCCATGGGAGTCAGGGATGGTGAGTGCTTAGAAAGATCCCCAGCAAATATTCAGGAGAGAGAACAGTCCTTGGTGTGTATGTGTTCAAGACATACTTGTAGGAATGAATGAATGAATGCTTATTTTGTAAAGGTTGCCAGCTTGTAAAATACTCAGCACCCACTTGGCACATCGTAGGTATGTACTGAAAGTAATGCTTACTGGTAAGAGATCTCAGAGAGGCAGGGACAGGAAAGGACAGAAGTTCTGGAGGATTTGTGGGGCCTCCTCTGCTTCCTCTCTAGTCTCTGCTTCCTGGAGGTGTAGCCGTGGCTCTCCCACCCTGCCCCTCTTCCTGACTCTTTTCTCTTCCTGTCAGGTGTTTTGCTCATCTTGGGTCCTAATAGAGATGGCAAATTCCAGGGACAGGGCTTGCAGCCAACTCCGCCAGCCTCCCCTGCCAGGAGCAGGAGGAAGAAAACAAAACCCCAGTAACACGGCGTGCCAGCCTCTCTCTGTCCAGCAGGAAAGGAGCCTTGAGTCTGGCCTGCTAGTCCATCCCACAGTGAGCGCCCTGACTGGCCAAAGGCACAAGTCCCAGCTCCTCTCTGTTCCTAGCCAAGAAGCACCTGATGTCCCTTTGCCGCCCCGCTGCCACCACGCCAAGCTCAGGGGGCAGTTTTTTGCTAAATGGAGACCAGGTGGTTCCTAAGGCAATTAGAACCCCTGAGCTGGCGCTGGGCACTGGCGTGGGGGAGTGCCCGCTTCCATCTTCTCTCTTCCCCAGCTTTATTTGTTTGCTTTGGATTAGAAAGTCTTGTGCAAAACCAAGCCTTGTTTCCATCCTGTCTCCACTCCCCACCCTCCCCCACCCCCCGCTGGGAAAGATGTGACATCTGCAGTCCCCTGTAAACTTAAGGCAGCCTGTGTACTCAAGCACCTCATTTCTAAAATGGGACTAAGTCCTATTTTATGGGGTCAGTCATTGTGAATACGTTTCGTAAAGTTACTTTCTGTACAGATATATCTGAGTCACTTATGCAGCAATGATCTGGGGGCAAAACATTCTGAGTGGAGGGAACTGTAGATGCAAAGATCTTAGAGTGGGAAAGAGCACAGCATTTTCCAGTTTAGGGGATGGAGCTCATGTCCATGGATTTTATTTTATTTTATTTTATTTTAATTTAATTTAATTTAATTTAATTTAATTTTATTTTATTTTATTTACTTATTTTCATACTCATGGATTTTGGGGTGGGATATCATGAATATGCATTTAGGAAGAAATGAAGGATTAGAGAGGACGTGTCTCTTCTTAAGTTTCCAGGGCAACTTGCTTGTCTTCTTTTTTCTTTTCTTTTTTATTCATGAGGGAGGGTGTCACTGTGTTACCCAGGCTGCAGTACGGTGGCACCATCATAGCTCACTGCAGCCTTGAACTCCAGGGCTTAAGTGATCCTCCTGCCTTGCCTTCTGAAGTAGCTGGGACTACAGGCACATGCTACCACTTCTTACTAATTTTCTATTTTTCTTTTCAATGTTTTTTTTTTTTTTTTTTTTTTTTGCAGTTTTTGGCCAGGGCTGGGTTTGAACCCTCCATCTCTGGCATATGGGGCTGGCACCCTACTCCTTTGAGCCACAGGTGCCGCCCTACTAATTTTCTTCTAGCTAATTAAAAAAAAAAACTTTTTGTAGAGACAAGGTCTCACCAAGTTGCCCACACTGGTCTTATTACACTCCTGTCCTCAAGGATCTTCCAGCCTCTTCCTCCCAAGGTGCCAGGATTACAGGTGTGAGCCACCATGCCCTGCCTAGGGCAACTTGTTTTGATGGCTCATTTAATGGGTTGTGGGTCTGGGTACTGGACTTATAGAGAGTTTGACACCCACTTCTCTCATAGTCTAGTTGGAGGAAGCTAATAAGACACAGACACATTACAGTGAATTAGCTACTCAAGTAATCTACCATGTAAGGGCCCAAGCAACACTCAAACCTAGATTCTAGTCTCAGCTCTGTCACATGGTAGCTGTGGACCCTCAGGCAAGTTACTTAACCTCTCTGAGCTCTCTGCTGTCACCTATAGGCTGGGGATTGGAAAGCTATTGTGAGGTTTCAATTACGTACAGCATTTAGAGCTCAAGACAGCGTCTAGCATATCCACGGTGACAATGACATCACTCATCTCTTGTGCCAGCCTTTCCTTGCCTGCTATTTCCAGATTGCAAAGTGCTTTTCAAGTGCACGCTCCTACTTAGAACACAGACAAGCTCATGTTAAGCTCCCTGGAGGCAGCCAGCACTACGAGGTAGCTTGGTGTCACTTGGCCTTGAACCCCACCAGAAGGATGAGTAGGATATGGACACATAGAGGGGCAGGGAGGGGATTCCAGATGAGGGAACCACTTGAGCAAGGGCATAGAGGCAGGAGAGCAATGTGTGCAGGGGACAGTGGGGAGGTAGGTCATTGCCAGGGCAGCCTGACACACAGGGTGTGCCACACTCTGTCCTTGTGGGTCCCTCCTAGACCATCCCTCAGCTCTCAGCATCTCCTTCAATCTATTTGAAACTTCCAGTAGCTATTTTACTGTTCTGGACCTTTCCTGTACCTATCCTTCTGTCTGTCCTCTTCTATTCTTTTTATTATTAATCATCCATGCATATTTCTATCCATCTATTCAATAATTTATTCATCCATTCATCCTCTTTCCTTCCTCCTTCTCTCCCTTCCTATCTTCCTTCTTTGCTTTCTTCCTATTTATCCATAAATTCTCTAGCAGCCTTTTGTAATCTCCCTTTCTTTCCTTCTATCTCTCACCTTTAGCATCCATCCATCCATCCATCCATCATTCATCTGGTTTTTTTTTTGGATAGATTTTTTTCCAGGTTATTGTGAGGGTACAAATAACCAGGTCACAATTTTTGAATTGAGGTAGAGTCGCTGTTGTAGTTGTGTCCCACACTCAGACGGTGTGCCACACACCCCTACCTTGTACTCTTTAAGCGGGAGCACTCTAAACGCCCTCCACTCCCCCTCCCTTTCTCCCTCCCCCCCAACTTGAATAGAATTAAGTTTTTCTCCCATGTGGGCGTGTGTTAGGTCATCTACTGGCTTCATAATAAAATTGAGTACATGGATACTTGCTTCTCCATTCTCGTGATACTTTACTAAGAAGGTGTTTCAACTCCAACATTCATCTGTGTCCATCTGTCAGTCCACCCATTCATCTGTCCATTGGTTCATCCATTCATCCATACAGCCACCTACTAATTAACATGCAAATTCATTCATTTACTTCTCTTTGGAGGAATTTGGGAGACATGTGGAGGCCAGAGGGGCCAGATGCCCTTCTCTCTACCCTTGGCACTTGGGACCCAGCCGTACTCTTACCTGGAATTTTGAATCTGAAGGGTGGGAGTCAAAGAAACAGAGAGGTGTCAGAGTTCCTTTTCATGCTTGAGGTGTCTAGTGTCCAGTGGCAAAGGTGTCCAGCAATGACATCACTGTGGGTCCATTGGCAGTGATCCAGAGTGTCCAGAAGAGGGGCAGACCATGTAGACAGCTCCTGTAATGCCTCCCTGGGTTTTGTCTCGTGGTGCCAGCCTCCTTTGCTTTTGCCTGCTTCCCAAGCTTGGTCCTTCTACCTTCTGATGATTTCTGGAAGCTTCTCAGTAGCTGTCCAGTAATCCGCTTTCTGATTAAGCTAGAGCTAGTCAGAATGAGTTTCTGATGTTTTTGACAACCCCCCTGACCTATCTACCAGTTATTTATTTCATTATTTAATTATAATATTTAAATCATCCATCTATCCATCTGATCAATTCATTTTATTCATTCATTCATTTATTCCCTCAACAAACATTTGCTTATCTACACGCTAGGCTCTTGTGGGTACAGAGAGTTCAACAAGGCACACAGTAGGTGCTCAATATATGTTTGTTAATGGATTTCAAATGAGAACCCCAAAGCTCCTGTGGGACATAATTGGTCTCGCATATGTTTCTTGAGGCAATCCAATGGGTGACAGCATGGGTCCCCTCCCACACACTTGCTTGGAGGGATGGGCATGTGGGACAGGGCGGAAAGGGCAGCGTATGACTCAGAGTGCCATCTTCTCTCCAAACATGAGCTTGTTCCAGGGAGTGTGCCGGGGCCCTGATTTTAGTGGCTACAGGATCATCTTGTTTGATGGATAGGAAAGGCAGCAGGAAACACCACATCTGTGGCTTTTGTTTCATTCTTTGGGAAACCAAGATGGAACTGGGGGGACCCCTAACTCAAGCCCTTGCTAGTCCTCAGTTGAATATTGAAACTCCACTTACCTGTTTGGGAAAACCCTTGCAGCTTCTCAACCACAGCAGAAAGACCCAAAGATATGCCGAACCCAAAGTCAGGGCTGGACCATCCCCAGGGTGAGACGTGACCCTGGGCGCTGTGAGAAGATTTTCACTGCTGTGTGCACAGGGCGTTACCCTACCCGGAATCTCATGGTGAGAAAATTTGTTCCCTTCTCTTTCCTCTCTCAATCCTCTGCATTCCATGTAGGACAAAGCCTTTCACATGGTTCCAACATGACCTAGAGAGAGCAGGCCCAGGCCTCTGGGTCCTTCAGCAGACAACAGGGACTAGCTGGAATTTAATAATATACTGTCTTCTTTTTGTGATATTTATTTTTCTGGTTACCTTCATATTATGACATTGAATTAATTTCCCTTTAAGGTCAGGATGAAAAGTTGCCTTCTAAAATAAATCCAAGTGAAAGCTAGAATCCATTTAAATACACATACTAGGCCAGGTGCAGTGGCTCACACCTGTAATCCTAGCACTCTGGGAGGCCAAGGAGGGTGAATTACCTGAGCTTAAGAGTTTGAGACCAGCCTGAGCAAGAGTGAGACCTCATCTCTAAAAATAGCCAGGCGTTGTGGCCAGTGCCTGTAGTCCCAGCTATGTGGGAGACTGAGGCAAGAGGATCACTTGTACCCATAAGTTTGAGGTTGCTGTGAGCAATGACACTACAGCAGTTTACCAAGAGAAACAAAGTGAGATTATGTCTTAAAATAAATAAATAGGCTCAGTGCCTGTAGCTCAAGTGGCTAAGGCGCCAGCCACATACACCAGAGCTGGTGGGTTCGAATCTAGCCCAGGCCTGCCAAACAACAATGACAACTACAATCAAAAAATAGCCGGGCATTGTGGCGGGCACCTGTAGTCCCAGCTACTTGGGAGGTTGAGGCAAGAGAATTGCTTAAGCCCAGGAGTTGGAGGTTGCTGTGGGCTGTGATGCCTCAGCACTGTACCCAGGGTGACAGCTTGGGGCTCTGTCTCAATAAATAAATAAATAAAGACACATATTAAGTCAATTATTATTCAAAGTGCTCTTCCAGTCTGGAAGAATCATGCTTGGGGACATGGGAAAAAATGACAGCAGTTGAAGAGATAGCTCACTTTGCCCAGACTCATAAATGTAAAGAGTCTACAGCATTCACTATGCTCCGGGCACATTTATAAGGCTAAAGATATCTAAAATTGAGGACTTCCCAACTCATGAGGTAAGTGAAATTATTAGCCCCATTTAAAAGATGAGGAAACTGAGGTCCAGAGAAGTTAAGCAATTTGCCCCAAATCTCAGAGCTAGAAAGTGGCCAACAGAAGGCTTGAACCCAGGAGTCTGGCTCTAAGTGCTACCTATTTATACGTGACTAAAGCTTGCAACTACTTGGCCTTGGTTCCAGGGCAGAAAGAAGTGAGACCCAGGGATAACATATGTTCTACATCGCTCCTGCCCCATGACCACACTTGGACTATTTTCTAATTGGTTTGATCCAGAAGCTAAGTTATTTAGGAAGTAAAATAGTCCATTAGGCTGTTAAAACCTGGCCTGAACTCAGTCCTCCACAAATTCCATTTCCTTCCCCAGTGGGACTTTGACATCTACTGATTCACTGTCTTGGGTCTTTCCGCCTTTGCTATTCCCTTTTGCTAAACCCTAGGCTGGGGAAACTCTCCCCCAGGACCCCCTAACCCCGTAAACCCCTGCTCCCCTGCCGGGATGCCCAGGAAGGTGGGCCAGGCCTATGACAGCTACGCTTCAGCCCTGCCTCTTTGTCTCTCTACCCTTGGGACAAATGTCTCATTCCCCAGGGCGTCAAGGGGAAAATTAATCACCCGGGGGAGATCAGTCAGCCTGCTGACTTGGCAGGGGAAAGACAAAGAGAAATAGGGTGTTTCGCGGATTGGTTGGGTCCCCCATTAAGGGATGGAAAAATGCTTGCTTTGCGATTACAAATGGGTAGCATTTGTGCCAGCAACTCCTGTCCCCCTTCACCTCGGGAAATCGCTGCTAATGCGGTTCTGGGGAAGGTGGCTGTCTCCTTTCCTGGTCGCTTGGGCCCTGTCCTCCTTCAGGTCAGATCCCCACTTCTCCACCCGCCTTCAGGTTGGGTTGCTGCCTGCTTTTCCCTGCAGCTGGGCCTCCCACCCTCTTGGACTCTCAACCCAGAAGATGGGCTTTGGCATCGTACTACCGGCATCTGTAAAAAATGACACTTAAGCCACGTCCGGGTGGCACATCCGGGTGGCATAGCAGTCATGAGCATAGACTCACCAGTTGTGTTAAGAGGAGCCCGTGCGACCTCAGCAAGTTGCTGAATTTCTTGTGTGTGTTTCTGTGTCCCTTTTTGTGTGATGGGCTAATGGTAGTCCCTCTGGTGCTGATCGTGGGGCCACCACCCTCAGTTCTGCCCACTGCTCTGTTCCTTGTCCCCAGGGCCTGACCCATGGGCTGTAGCTTGGTTCCCCTGGTGTCAGCCAGCCATGTCCCGCCCGAGGGAGGCACTGTCCGGTGGAGGAGGAGAAGCCAGGCGTTTCTCTGCCTCTCTCCCTGCCTCCAGCAGCCTCTCGGGTAGCAGCTGCCTTTCCCCCTCGACAGCCCGTGCTGTGGTTTCAGCTTCTGATGGGAGACCTGCTGCACGGCTGGGCTCTGGGCACATTGCTTCCTCTGCTGTCCCTCCAGCCTAGGGGTGGAAATGCTGCCTGGGGCTACTTTCTAGCTTTGGTTTCACCACTTTCTCTCTGAAAGTGGTGCATGTTTTCCTGGTCCCATCCTGATGGATTTACTGTCTTCACAGGGCTGTTACAGGGTAAGGGAGCTGGTGTACTTAAAATGAGCAGAGCACCATGAAAAGTACCCGGCACAGAGTGGGTGCCACATAAGTGCTTGTTAAGTAAAACAAGAATGACTCACGTTTCCTGAGCACTTACACCATGGCGTGCATTTATTTGCCTGTGTTACATTGCCTCAGTTAGTCACCCTGAGGCAGACATTCTCATTATCCCCAATTTACAGGTAAGCAAACTAAGGCTCACAGCGACCCAGGGACTGCCAGGTTGTATGTGGCCAAACCTGAACTGAACCCCGGTCTGTCCACCTGACTCTGTTTTCCTAAACCCACCACCGGGTTGTGATGCAACTTGCAAAGTCTTTCCCGTCCATGATTTCTACATAACATCATTGCAGAGTAGATGTAATGGTTAGTTCCAGGTTACAGATGAGGAAACTGAGAGTGGGGGGTGCTTATTGGTGATTGCACAACAATATGTGCTGGAACTGGGACTTGACATGGGCTCTTTGACTTGGGATTACTCTGCTGAAGGGGGCATCTTCCTTTTATCAAGATCTATTTTGAACTTCCTCCTCCGGGAAACCTTCCCTGGTTCATAGTGGTTAGCCACCTGTCTCCCTTCACAGCCTGAGTAACACAGCTGGTTGTGACCTTTTTTTTCTTTTCCAGACTCTCTCATTTCCCAGGAGCTCATGTCTTTGGTTTCCATGGGGGAGAGTTCTGGGAAGATTATAATTTCTCTGGGGCAGAGTCAACCCTTCCCTCGATCTTTTCTATTGAATTTCTCACCCTCTAATCTCAGTTTCAACATCCAAATTGCTGTTTCCACTCTGAGCAAAACCTCAGCAAGTCCCTTCTGAGTCTGGCCTGCCTCAGACCCCTCTGATCACCTCCTAACCTCCAGAGTCTCACAATGTGGAAATTACTAGAGCCAGACGCCTGGGCAGGAGTGAGGGGTAGGAGGTAGGTGTGTCCAAGCTCATCACTGACCAGGGTGCGAACATGGGCAAATACTAAGCCTTTCTATATCTCAGCTACCTCTTTGGTGATAAGAGCACCTCCCTCCCAGGCGGTTGCACTAAGGGAGTGAGCACATGTGAAGTGCTCAGGCCGTGGTAGCTGTTATTCTGGGGCTGGTGTGATATGGTCGATCTCCTGCCTGTCCTCTGCCCTGTATCTGACCTTCACCATGACCCCATTAGGCCTGAGAGTGCCAAGTTGCACGCTGGAGGCATAAACCCTACCTAGAGTGTGAGTCCCAACATTGTTCTTGCTCTGCCCATGGGCTGTGTGACTGTGGACAAACCACTCCACATCAAGGTAGCCTCAGCTTCAATAGGGTTGTCTAGTTTTTGCCTCTGCTTTGCCTCAGCAGGTTGTAGTGATAATGAAGATGAGATGATGAAACCTAGGCACTATTATTGTTAGCTCTTACAGGACAACCCATATACCACAAAACAGCCATGTGTTAAGTACAGTTATATCATTTCACAGATTGGCAAACTGAGGCTCAGAGTAGCAAAGAACTTTGACAAGGTCAGACATCTCATCACTGTCCTGTGCTTGTTGGTTAATGTCAGTGCCTTGGTTAGTCCCTTCTTCCTTGGGTATTTATCTCTGTCTTTGCCTCTCTTTCTTCAGGTGTGAAAAATCAAATTGGATGCTATCAGGGCTGTCAGGAAGCTCATGTTCTGCTTTCTATTTTTTTCTTTACTCCTCAATCCAGATCTTTAAGACCATCTTTAAGAATAGGAAGGATTATTGTACACTTTGATTGCACTAATGTACACAGCTATGATTTAACAATAAAAAAAAAAAAAGAAAAAATAAGAATAGGAAGGATTGACCCATTTTAAAATGGCCTAAAGCTGCTCTTTCCCATTAGGTAGCCATGCGTTACAGGTGGCTATTTAACTTTAAATGAATTTTAAAAAGTTCTAAATGAACTAAGAAAAGTTCAGTGCCTTGGCTGCGCTAGCCACATTTCAAGTGCTCTAGGCCACATGTGGCCCAGGGCTACCATATTGGATGGCACATATCTAGAACATTTCTACCATTGCAGAGAGCTCGTCCACAGTGTGATCCAGAGCAGAGTTTCTCAACTTCTGTACTGTTGGCATTTTAGGCTGGATAATTACCTGTCATGAGATCAGTATCCCCATCTGCTACCCAGTAGATGTCTCCAGACATTGCCAAATGTTCCTTGATGGGGGCAAAATTGTCCCTGGTTGGGAACTGTTGGGTCAAGGGGTGTGGTACACCTTTTGGGGCCGGGACACAAGGAAGGGCCTTATATAACAAAAGCAATCAATGTAACCTGGTTGTTTGTACTCTCAATGAATCCCCAACAATAAATAAACAAATTTCTTTTCTTAGAACTAAAGGAAAAAAGGGTTGGCGTTTTAACAGCGATACTTTCCTTGTTGAGACGGTGGTGAGAACATGGATTTGGAGTTGTCTATTCCCTTATTCAAAGCCCTACTCTGCCACCCTCTTGCTGGGTTACTCTGGGCAAGTCACTGTACATCTCTGAGCCTCAGTTTTCACAGCTGTAAAATGGGAGTAATTGTAACAGCTCCTGCTCCACAAGGTTGTGAAGCACGAAATCAGATAATGCGTTTAAAGTGCCCGTAACACAGTGGGCACTTAGGAAATGGGGCTTCCGTCTTCTTTACCGGGAAGGGGAGCAAAGGCTTTGGGTTTCCTGCAGATAGGAAATCCAGGGCTGCTCCCAGGAGGCAGGGGATGGGTCTGCTGAGCCTGGAGCCAGGCATATTTCTGTCCTGAACTCCATGGGGATGTTCTGGGGACCCTGCCCTCAGGTTGGGTTCAGTTGGGGTGGGTGTGGGGGTTGGGGGCTCTGGTAGGGATGCAAAGAAGGTAGGCTGCCAGGACTGTCCATCCAGAAACATCCATCAGAACAGAGGAAGGGGCCAGGCAGCTTGAGACAGGAGGGGTCCGCCAGCCAGGAGTGAGGAAAATTGATGCCTGCAGGAGACACAGGCAAGCAGAGAGAGCGGCCCCCCAGGCCCACTCCTTCCACAGGTGATAAGATTGATGGGCAGATGAAGGAGGCAGGCTGAGGGATAGATAATTTTAAATCGGTGGTAAACACGGCTGTGGGGACTTGGAGCTTTTCTAACAAGTGTGAACAGGTGTGGTGGGGAGATGAGGAGACTGATTAGGAAACATGACAGTTGGAGACCCTTCTGAGTGGCAGCTGGCCTTGGCGGTGCTGCCTTGAGTGGAAAACACATGGACAGCAGGTCCAGACAGACAGGGTCTTGTGCTAGGGGCCCTGCAGCCCAGGCGCCTCAGCCTTTGTGATTTCATTCATTCAGTCAACAAATATTTATTGAGCACTTATTATGTGCCATGAGCTGGGGTAGGGGCTGTGGATATGTTGGGAGAGAGACAGACACAGCCCCCATTTCCAGGGAGGGTCTAGGAGCTTTTAGGAGCTTCTCTTCTCATGGGAGAGACACTCCGTAAACAGCTAAATGAAGGAATGAACAATTTGATTTTTAGGTTGTTTGGGCTTTTCTGAAGAACATGAAGCAGAATGGGAGGGAGTGATGGAGGGGCTACTTTAGTGGCAGTAGGGGACTTAGGGACAGCTTCTCTGAGGAGTTGATGTGGGGCTGAGGACTGAATGATGAAAAGGAGCCCGTCATTCAAAGAGCTGGGGAGGAGAGAGGAGAGTCGTGGAGGGAGGGATCAGCTCCTGCAAATGAGCTTGGTGTGTGTTGTGAGTTACACTGTGTCCTTCAAAAATGTATACTGAAGTCTCAACTGCTGTGAATGGGGCCATACTTAGAGATAGGGCTTGTGCAGATGGCACCAAGTTCAAATGAGGTCATGAGGGTGGGTCCCATACAATATAACTGGAGTCCTTATGAGAAGAGGAGAGAGACAAGGGAGACAGACACACAAAGAGAAAATGTTGTGAGGACACACAAGGGAAGGCCCTGGACCGCAGAGGCAGAGATCAGAGCGATGGGTCTACAAGCCAAGGACCACTGGCAACACCTGAAACTTAGAGAACTGGAGCAGAGTTCCCCTTAGAGCCTTTGGAGGGAGCATGGCCCTGCCGATGCCTCAACTGTGGACTTCTAGTCCCCAGAACTGGGAGGATAAATTTCTGTCTAAGCCACTTAGCTTTGGTGCTTCATTATGGCAGCCCCAAGAAAGCAATGCAACACCTCTGAGGAGAAAAAAGAAGACCAAGGTATCTGTAGAAGAGAGGGGAAGGTCAGTTCTCTATGGGGCCATGTAAGTGGGGGTCATTTTCCTACTTTTCAGATGAGGAAACTGAGGTCTGGAGAAGGGACGTGGCTTGCTTCAGGTCTAGGGCAGCACCCTACAGTCTTGGGCAGTCTCCTGCCATGTTGAGTCAGAGCTGCCCTGTGTCACTGGGAGAATGCCGCTGATGTGATGGGTGGCTTCCAAAGCTAGGTCACAAAGGGCATTGGAGCATCTGCCTCTGTTTCTGAGGTTGCTGTCTTGGGGAGAAACCAGCGCCATGTTGTGAGGATACTCAAGCAGCCAGTGCGAAGCCCATGTGGTGAGAACCTAAGGCCCTCCAGCTAACAGCCAGCCAGGACTCAGGAGTTTGGTCTTGGAAGTAGATCCTCTAGCCCTAATGGAGCCTCAGCTGACATCTGCCTGCAACTTCTTAAGTGAGCTGAAGCCTCCTCTTTATTTCTATTTGACGGATGGGAAAACAGAGGTCATGTGACCTACCCAAGGTCACACACAGTTCAGGGTTGCACCTGATATTTGAGCCTATGCTTTTCTGTTCTCTTAACTGCTATACACTGCCACTCCTATGATCAATTCCTTGAGGACATGTTTATATTGGTGGTCCTCAGAGGGTGATCCTAGCTCAGCAGCATCACCTGGGCTTGTTAAAATGCAAATTCTCAGGTCCCTGCATAAGACATGCTGAAGCAGGTGCTCTAGTGATGGGACCCAGCATTCTGTGCTTTAACATGCCCTCCAGAAGATTTTTTTTTTTTTTTTTTTTTTTCTGTTTCTGACCTGGGCTGGGTTTGAACCCGCCACCTCCGGCATATGGGGCTGGCGCCCTACACCTTTGAGCCACAGGCACCGCCCTCCTCCAGATGATCTTGATGGAGGCTCAAGTTCAAGAACCCTTATTCTGGAAAGTGACTCTCCTCATGTGCACCCCATTCTGCTTCAAGGGTGTTCTGCTGTGTCGATGGAACAGTGTCTATCTCCAACCCATGCAGGGACAGCTTCGGGCACTGGGTGGCATTTGTTCATTTTTAAGCTTTTCTCCCCCAAGTGCCTCCTTTGCAAACCTTGACCCTGGCTCCAACTTGCCAGGCAGACAGCTCTCACAACCACAAAACAAATGACCGAGTGGCAGCTGCTACTGACAGGCCTCTATCATACTTAGTTCGGCAGTTTGTTTGGGGGGTTGTGGTTGGATTACCTGTGTGCCTGTGGCTGAAGTTTTATATTACAGGTGCGTCATATCCTCCTGTTTCCTGTTAGGAAAACTCTTCCTGATTTGCATAGTGGGATTAAGCGTCATAATATCACATGGAGCGCTGAGACGGGATTGTCAATTCCACCTGTGCACATTTGAGACCTCAGAACTAGAACAGTGGAATTTTTCCTCCCTGCCTTTCTTCCTCTCCTCCCCTCCTCCCCCACTTCCTTCCTCCCTTTCTGTCCCTCCTGCATGCTTTTTCTGTTAGGCACATTAAATTAAACCCTTACAAAGAGCCTTGCAAGATTCATTTTATACTCCTCATTTTACAGAGAGCAACACTGAGGTTTGGAAGTGTTAACATGGTTTGCTTGATGAGTACAGGATGCTCTAGGGGGTTAAAGCAAGGAGTGTGACTCCAGCGCCCAGTGTGGTGAGAAGCCAGTCTCCCAAAACTGGGCTGGGGGCTGTCTAAAAAGCTTCAGCCTTGAAGACTGTTGCTGCTATGATGGGGAGAGGGGAAGAACTGACCTTCCATGAGCATGAACCATGTGGCAGACACTGGGTCCAACAGTCTGTGTCAATTATAGGGCTGTCAAGGGGACACCGGTGGGACCCCATGAGTCCCATCACTCTCATTTCACAGGTGGAGAAATTGTGGCTTTTAGCAGTTAAGTCTCTGGATCACACAGCAGTAATATGGCAGGGCTTGGATTTGAATCTAGATTTCTAACTTGATCCAATTGCCTTTCCATGCTGTCTTAGATCCTAGCACGGGGTCAGCTTTCCTGAACTGAGTATTTACAGAGTATAGAGAAGCAAAATGCCTGTTGTCCAGGGAGAAGAGAGTATCTCCTCCTATCCTAAGGACTCTGATGATGGTATTAACAGCCAACATCCAGTGGACGCCTGACTGGACCTAAGAGCTTTACTTTCCAGGTGGTTTTCACAATAACCCATGAGGTAGGTACCTCCCCCCCCCAATTACAGATGAGGACATGAGGCCGAGAGAGGTTCTCACAGTGAGCCCATAGCAGAGTGTTGTTTGAGTCTGGTGCTGACTCTAAAGCCTGTACTCTTTCTAGGACTACTGTACCAGTCAGCTGATTCTGGGTAACAAACTGCCCCAAGATGAAGTAACTTAACACAACGTTCACTTGTTACATTTCACTTATCTGTGGGTTAGTTGGATTGGTTGGCTTAGAGGCTCTATGCTAGGTGCCAGCCTTGTCCACATATTTCTCACCTTCTTCCTTGGATCAGCGGGCATGTCCTTCTCATGGCAAATGGAGAAGTATGAGAGAACAGGTGGAAACATGCAAGTCCCTTTAAGGACTATGCTTACAACTGGAAATACCATTATTTCTGCTGCATTCAAGTAGCCACAACAAACTGTGTGGCTGAACCCAGGTTCAAGGGACAAGGAAACAAGACTACGTCTTTGAGAAACTGTAAATGACAAATGACATGGATATGCAGAAGTGTAGAGGATTGTGGCCAATGAAGTCATTGGCCATGTTTACTCAGTAGTTTGCAATATGGATAGGGAAAGAACATTGGTCCATAGTAAATAAGAGACCTCTAGGAAGTGAACATTATCCTGTTTGATTCTAAAGGGTGAGGGAGTTTCGAGGAGGCAGTCTCAGAGGGATTTTTGGAAGAGATCAGTTTTGAACAGTTCCTAAGGGATGGTGAGGAAGAAAAGAAAGGAAATGCATTATTTAATTCAAGGTAGGCAAGGAATTGAAACTGGCTTGCTAGCTTTCAGAGGACAGGGATCATTTTACTTGTGTAACTTTTTGACATAGGGCCATGCCTGGTGCATAATAGGCGATTGAAAAGGAAGAATGAATACATGGGGAGAGGGTGAGTGAGGAGATCGTGTTGGGTGTGGGTTTCCTCCTCTCTGGGAACGTAGCAGACTCCCTGGACTGGCTTAGGGACAGTCTGAGCCACAGATAGAGGGAAGACCATGTGACATGGCCCTGTGTGTGTGTTCCAGCCCTGTCTACAGTGGCAATAGCACAAGTTCCCACTCTTATCGTCTGTCTTCTTTTACTAGCTTGTAAGCCCCAGAAGGGCAAAGATTTCTGAATTTTTTTTGTCACTCTACCCGCCATACCCAGAACAGTTCCTGGCACATAATAGATGCTCAATAAATATTTGTTGACTGAGTGAATGAGTGAGCTGCGTGCTCACACACCCATGAGTTAGGAATTATTATTATCCCCATTTTGGAGGTGAGGAAACTGAGAGTTCTGTACCTTGTAAAAGGTGGGCAGGCTGACCATTAAACCCTGAGGTTTTCCCTTTACTTCAAATTGCCTCTGATTTCAAAAGCAGGCTATTAGCTGGAATAGCAGGCAAAAGGCAAGAAAAAACATCCTCTCACATCCCACTCTGCAATTATATTCCAAGGTTTCAGGACAGGCCTTATCCACATGCAGATTCCTGTGCATGCTTATCTGTTGTTCAGAGGTCACCAGCCACTTATTCCAGGAAGGCAGTTAGGAGTTTGGGGCTCAGGTGTTGGGAAATGCCCCAAGAAGCCTCTGAGTTGTATCCATCCAGATCCCTCTGTGGAAGCATCAGACAGGGAATAGCTCAAGTTCTTTATACATTATTAAATCCTTCATTAGGTGCTGTGCAGCTTGGCTGTGTCATGAGACAGAGATGCCCAGGAAACTGGAACAGGCAGCGTCCATGCATGACACAAATAGGCACCTATCTTGGGGCACAACTTTGGCATATAGGTTGATGCCAGAGGCTGTCTGGTGAACAACATGGTCACATTCCACCCCTTGCAATATCCCTGAGGTGGAACAGTCTCATTAGTTCATAACAATACATGGAGTAGCTGTTCCAGACCTCAGTTTCTTTCTCTGTGTAATGGGACTAAGAGTAATCATTTCATAAGGTCATTGAGGGATTGCACAGGTTAATGCTCAGAGGGTGCGCATAAGCACCTAGATGTGTTAGTGCCTCTTATTGTCACACTGTCGTGGGCACCGAGCTATACATTTCTCATTTCATCTGCCCCAGTCCCCCTCCCCTGCAGCTTTGTGAGCTGTGTGCTGTCATATTGCACACGACCCCACTCAGTAATATCCTGTTCGTCATCATGTTAACTCACACTCATGGATGCTTAGCCCTCTCAGGTGCAACCTCTAAGTGGTGAATGTGGATTGACTCAGTTAATCTTTCAGACGACCACATTATCCCTGTTCTACAAATGAGGAAACTGAGGTACAGAGAGTTTTGACTACTTCTCTAAGGCCACACATTGAGTGTGTGGCTGGGCCCGGAGCATGGACCCCTTACTTCCCCATGGAACTGACGGGGCCCTTCACCCATGGCCAGCCCCCCAGAAGGAGAGAGCTCAGGCTGCACCAGCCCAGGCCTTCCTCCCCAGACCCCAGCCTTCTGCCCTTGCAGTGTCCTTGACCTTGTACCGTGAGGGGTCACCATCTCATCTGTATGGCTTCCACAGAAAGCCAGCGACGGCTCCCAATGTATCACGAAGTGGCAGTCACGCCAGAGCCAGGGTGTCATTTCCATCCATCTTTCTCAACCGCTCCCTGTCAGGAAGCAAAGGAGGTTGGGGTGGTGGTGGGGAAGAGGGAAGATGGATGGGGTGGGGGCTAAGAGGCAGGGTGGGAGCAGGGAGGGAGGTTGGTGGGGAAGGCGAAGGGAGAAAAGGGAAAGAAGGAAGGGGGAGGTAAGGCCCCCCAGGGAAGAGGGATTGCCAGGAAGGAAGGTGAGAAAAGAAATAAGAAAGGAGAAGAGGGGGGTGTGAGCAAGAGGGAAGTGGCGACTGAGGGAAAGGACCGGGAGAGGGAGGCTGGGCATGGGGACAGGAGCCAGGAGGGCTGGGGAGAGACGCAAGGAGGAGAAGAGGCTTGGAAGGCTGCCAACCTCTTTGTTGATTTGTTTTCTCAATCCCAGTAGCCAAATGCAAAGTTGCCATCACCAAGGAGGTAGGGGGGATGCTCCCAGAATATGGACTCCAGGGCTTGGCCCTGAACTGTCCCCAGACTCCAGCGAGGGGCGCTGGCAAATGGAGAAGGGAGGGACTCCTCAGTCCCCTGGTCTCAGGCCAAGCTGGTTTGCACACTCATAAGGGCACCGACCTTGGGGTGGGAGCTTCTTCTGGAGTGTCTGCTGCTCCCCTCCTCCTTGTGTAAATCCTATCTGTTCCCCAGCTTCTGCTTACGTAGGAGGTCTCTTCTCACTCCTTCCGCTCAGGTAGGGTTCTCTCGTTGCCTCAGGATTTAGCTCCTACCTCACAGTTGTGGGAAAGAGGGGTGTCTCAAGTGGAAATGAACCAGGCAGGTAACATACACTAAGATGGCTGGTCAGGTTCACCTTGGGGCAGTAGAGAATGGTGGGGACTGTGGCAAACCAGAGAAAGGGCATAGCTCCCAGTTAGTCCTAAGAGGAAACAGGTAGCAGCTTCAAATTAGGATGATCCAAGAGGGTTTATTTACAAAGGGCAGTGTGGGAGGTTGGAGGGGATCCACAGGGACGAGGGGTGGACCCCCTGGAGGGGGGAGAGTAGCCAAAGAGCCATTGCCTCCCTTAGGGCAAAAGGATGAAAAGTGAGTCTGTAGGGAAGAAGGTAGGGCATTGAATACCCAATAGTACACTCCTCCCACCTTTCAGTCTCCTGCTGGTGCCTCCCATTGGGTGAATCCAACCACAAGTTGGAGAGAAGGGAGCCCATTGGTGAGTCTACGAAATTCAACCTTCCAGGACAAGGACAGGGCAGAAAAAAAGTGGAGACTAGATTTGGGAGGACAAACAGAATATATGTCACACCTGAAGGTGTTAAAATTTATTATGTTTTAAATACCATGCCATCTAAGCATAACATAAAATTTATCCCCTAACCCGTTAGCCCATTTTTTTCTAGGCCTTTCCACTATTCTGAACTCCCTGCCCAACACACACTCCATTAATTAGTCATGGCTTCCTTACTGTTTTCTAAACTCCTCAAAGGCAAGAATTCAGTGTTCCTTGCTTTCTCTAACTCCCATATGCCTTACATAATGATAGGGACAATGCAAGGGTTTAAATCAGTGGGTAGCTGGAATTAACACGTTTAACATTAGTAGATTTAGCTGAATAATCTAGAGTCTTTGCATGACACAAGTAGTCATTTATTATTTTATCAAGGTGAGAATTTAAATCTCACATGTGTAGGTCAATGTCACTCAGTTACAGAGTGAGCCTAGCGAACACCCAGAACTTATATTTCATTTCCTTTATTTTCTGATCAGTAAATCTGGTCAATAAATTCAAACTTTTTTTGTGGTGAAAAAATCACTCCTTGTTGAGGTGAGTGTATCAGTTAGTTTTTGCTGTGTAAGAAGCTTCCTCAAAATGTGATGGCTTAAAACTCTATCAATTTTATTTAGCTCTTGATTCTGGGGGTTGGCTGAGATGGCTGAAATGGTTTTTCTGGTCTTGGCTGGCTTAACTGGACCTGCCTGGGCGAGGGTGGCCTCACTCCCATGCCTGTCAGGTGGCAGAATGTTTGATCCAGGGGACCTCAGCTAGGACCGTTTGCTGGTCACTACTCCATATGGTCTTTTATCCTCCAGCAGGCTTGCCCAGGCATCTCTGCATGGTGACCTCAGCATTCTAAAAAGCAGCAAGACAGGGCACACTCTAATGCCCAAGTGCATTTCACACCTCTGCTACATCATATTTACTGACGTCCCATGGGCCAAAGCAAGTCACACAGCACAAGTATAGATTCAAGGGAGGTCAGGGGGAGGCAGACTCTGACTTTTGGTGGAAAGGGTGGTACAAAAACTTTTGTGACCATTTCTACAACCGGCCACAAAGAATGAACACAAGAGAAGGGGCCTAAGTTCTGTGTGCCATCATTAAGCCGTTTTTTTGCCTCAGATCCTTTGCCCTTATGGGTTTGTGTCTTGGAATGCTCCTCCCATAACTCTTAAAAAAGCTGATTTCATTTTTTAGCTGAAATATTAGCTTCTCAGAGAGTTCTTTCTGATTACTCTCTCTAAATAAACTTTTATTATTAGTCATCAAAGCATCTTTCCTTTCCCCGCCCCCAGTGGCATGCACCCTCTATTTTGCCAAGTACAATGCACACATTTTTGCACAAAATTTTTAAGGGAAAGATAAAGCATGTGTATTATATATGAGTAGTACTAATTCCACATCTATATTAATGTTTTTAATTTTTTAATTTATGTGCATTAAAAGTGTAAGTCTAGGCTTGGCACCTGTAGCTCAGTGAGTAGGGCGCCAGCCACATACACCAAAGCTGGTGGGGTTGAGCCTGGCCTGGGCCTGCTAAACAACAATGACGACTGCAACCAGAAAGTAGCTGGGCGTTGTGGCAGGCACCTCTAGTCCCAGCTACTTGGGAGGCTGAGGCGAGAGAATCATTTAAGCCCAAGAGTTTGAGGTTGCTGTGAGCTGTGACGCCATGGCACTCTACCAAGGGTGACATAGTGAGACTCTGTCTCAAAAAAAAAGTGTAACTCTAGAAAGCTATAATGTAATCCGCATGCAAAGTAATACCCTGGCATATAGTAATTGGTTTTGTTGAACTTAACAACAAACTTACAACAGAAATATTTTCACCTAGCAAAGAGTGATGCGTTTCTCTTTGTATATTTTAGGTGGGAGCCAGCAATGTAGCTGATATTTTTACAAAAACTATTAGAAAATTCCTAAGAAAATGTCAAAACAGTTTTCATATACTACAGGCTTGAAGCTTTGAATGTGAATTAAAAAATTAAAACAAAAGGTTTTTCCCTGAAAGTTCAGGCCAAAACGTGGATGCACATTATATATGGCAAAATACGGTAGGTCATAAGGATTTACTTATGGTCCATAACTCTGCTCCTCCAAATTAGAGCTTCATAAGGTTAGGAACTCTGTTTCCATAGTGCCTTTCACATAGTAGGTGCTCAATAGATATTTGCTGATGGAAAAGAATAGCTCGTACAAAGAAAAATAGCTTTGTAAATGATATTGCTATTACAGAATCATTCAGGATACGAAAGGGAACATTAACATTTTTGGTTGTTCTTAGCTGCATTTTATAGAAGAGACAGACTAGGACATGAGCTTCACAGTTTGTAATCCTTCCCCATCCACCATGGCATGATACGATATGATATGATTTGATATGATACATATTTTTTGTTTTTTCTTTGGATCTTCCTTGCACACTTCTGAGGGATAGTTAGTGTCATCTCTGGTTGTTGGGGAGGGATTGAGGTTTTGAAAGTGTATCCATTAGCTTATGATATATAATAAATTACCCTAGAATTTAAGGTTTTTAAACAATGACTGATTAACCAATTATTATTGCTCACTATTTTATGGGTCATCTGGGAAATTTTTTCTGGCTACATGTGATTCTGGACAGCTGTGGTTCAGTTGTGTTGATCTGGCCTGGTTCTCTGATGTCTCTGGGCCTTCACTGTGACAATGGGATTGACTCAGGGCTGGTCTACATTGCCTCTCATGCTCCAGAAGGCCAGCTAGGGGTTCTTCATGTGATGATGGCAGGATTCTGAGAGGCAGAGAAAGGGGCTACAAGGCCTCTTGAGACTTCAGCCTGGAACTGGCTGAACTTCACTCCTTCCACATTGTACTGGTCAGAACAGGTCACAGCACAGCCCAGAGAGGGTGAATAGGCTCCATTTTTGAGCAGAAGACCAAGTTATATTGAGAAGGGAATGGATACAGGAAGTGGGGAAGAAATGAAGGCCTTTTTGCAAATAGTTGGCAGTAAGCAGGGGCTGTTCCCTGTTGAAGAGCTGGAGCTGTCCAAACCTCCTTTTGGGCAGTACTTAACCCCTGTCCCAGCACACTGTCTGTCTCTCACATGGGCTGTGAGTTCTGCCAAACCCAACAGAGATCCCAGCTTATCATCAGCACTCCACTGTCGTAATCTTTCAATGGTTCCATGTGGCATGTGAATTAAATTCAGACTCCTGGACTCAGCCCTCAACGTCCTCCCCTGGCCTAGCCGCTGCTCACCTCTCCTCCAATCTGTGCCCAGCTACTATCTCACCCTACTTCCTCACCGCTTGCCTCTTCCTGGTTCCTATCTCAGGGCCTTTGCTTCTGTGCTTCCCTCTGCTGGGTCACATTTCCCTGGCTCCTGGCAGGAAGAGGTCTATGTCCTCCTAAATGTAGGTCTCAGCTCAAATGTACCTTCAGAGAGGACCTCCCTGTCTATCCTGAGCCCCTTCATTATTTTAAATCATAAGTTGACATTTTATTATCTATGCGTTGATTTGTGTCTTTTCTGCCTGTCTTATTGACTGTGAGCTCCACGATGGCAGGGACTTTGTCTGTCTTCTTCCCTGACAATATCCCTGGTGCCAAGAAGAGCATCTAGCACATAATAGGTGCTCAATAAACATGGCTTAGCTGAAGGGATGGATGGATGCATGGATGATTTCTACATGTTTTCAGGATGCAAGTATTTTGGTGGCTAAAACGTCTGCTTCTGGAGTCCAACAGATCAAAGATTGAATCCTGGCTTCACCACTCCTCACTGTGGGACTTTAAGCAAATTTCTTAACCCCTCTGGATCTCCATTTCTTTATGTGTCAAATAAAAGAATAATAGTCTCCTTGGACGTGGGGGAGAATAAAATGGGATAATTCACACGTATCACTTAGCATAGGACCAAGCACTCCAATATTAGTAATTACATCATCTAACAAGGTGTTTACACTCACTCCCCCGTGAAGTAGGTATCATGCCTTCATTTCACAGATGTGGTTTAGGAGGTAAGGGGCTTTGTGGTTACAGGTTTGGGGGTTGATTACTGCATTTGCCAGAGCTGGATGTGCTAAGCAGTCGTTCTCTTCTCTGCCAGCTCATGCCTGGGTGGGTGACAGTGCTAGTGGAATGCAGGGCAGGGGAAGTGGAGGAGGGACTCAGGGGAGGCTGGTGATCTGAGAGCTTAGGAGCACCAGCCTGCAGCTGGAGCCCCAGCTCTGCCACTTCCTAGCTGTGCATTCTTGGGCAGTGACTTATCCTCTCCCAGGCTCATTCCCTCATCCACAGGCAGGTGTAAAAACAAACCTCTTAAGGCCAGGGTGAGGCTTAAAGGGACAGCACATGTGATGAGGGCATAGGGATCAGCTCAGTAAGTGCTGGGGGATGGTTTTGCAGCCAAAACGTGCGGCACCCTTAAGGAGGAAGGGAGGCATCATCCACTTGTGGCCTGGGCTTCTGCACCCCATAGCTAAGCCATTTTGGCAATGTGGAGCTCAGCTATGTCTGCTATGTGTCTGCTCAATGGATGTCCTGGAGAGAACGGAGGGAGCCAGGGAGGCTGGCTTTTGTTTCCTTCTCCACCTTGCCTGGTGCTGGCAGCTGTACAACAGGGATCACTTCTCCGAAAATGAGTTTCCCAGCCCTCCCAAAGCAAATATGGCCTCGGTCTCCATGCAGGAGTTTTGGAGGACCATCCTAGGGACAAAGCCCTGGGGTAGAAATTAAATAAATCTCCACTCTCCTCCAGAGTCTCAAGCATCCCAGGGGCCTGCAGGGCAAGTGGCAGAGCCTCTTTCTGGAGCAGGGATATCCCAGGGGTTGTCAGGTGGTAGAAAGAGCACTGGGTTAGGAGCCATTTGTTTCCCATGTGGATTTTGGGAATTTTAGCTAACACTGAGTGGACATCTTTGTGCATCTGACTTTTGGCTTTGGAGTAATATTTTCCTTAGAATACATTTGCAAGGGAGGGTTTCATTCATTGCATGGGGTCTGTCATCCCCATTCTCCACCGCTCTTTGCCCGGTCCTATGCCTCGGAGGCTGACCCCTGTATTTCCTGGGCTCCCTTTGCTTTCTGGTCTGCATTGGCTTCGGCCAGTGGGAGGCTCTCACAGGAGACTGGAGGCCAGAAGGAGGGAGAGGTTGGGTATTTCCTCCTGTTTCCTCCCCAATGGTTGTCCTTCCAGACTCACAACATGGTGGCCTCTGGGCAGTTAGACTTTGCACACAGAACCTCACTTGGCTTCATCAGTACCGTTTATGGACCCTTTAGCACTGGGGGGTGGCATGGGGGTGAAATAACAGCTCTCATCGTCTCTAGTCTTTGGGTCCCTCAACCTTTCTGGGTGGTCCTCTGCACCTTCTCACATCTCCACAAGCAGTCCTGTCATTAAAATCTTTTCATGGGGACCATTTAGAGACAAATTCTGTTTCTTTCTAAGACCCTAACTGATCCATGGGCTTGCTGCATTGATGGACAAAAACATTTCCATGATCATTTCCAGAAGTGGATTTCCACCAGCTTATACCTCCTGACCCTACTGTTAATGAAGTTTGCTTCACCATTGACCAGAAACATTGCAAGAACTGGCTGTTATGGTTTAAAAATATACATTTCAAAGCAACTAAGAGTATATTATAAATGTCTTACCACAAAAATAAGTAAGTGAGGTGATGGTCATGTTAATTAGTTTGATTTAAGCATTTCACATGGTATATCTAATCATCACATTCTACCCCATAAATGTATATAGTTATGATTTAATAAAAGTGAAGGTAAAAAAATAAATTCATGTTTTAAAATATAATTATTTGAAATTAAAAAAAATAAAAAATATCAAGTAGAAGTTATAAATAGAACCTGAAAATGTTAATTCACCCTTTTTTGATGATTAGTGAGGGTGCACAAGTGGTTCTCAATTGGTGATAATTTTAGCCCCAGGGGATATTTGGTATTGCCTGGAGATACTCTTGGTTGTCTCTAAAATAGAGAAGGGGTGGTGCTGCTGGCATCTAGAGGCCAAGGATGCTGCTACAATTGGGTGTAGTGATGTTCTTTGAATCACCATCACCACACAGCAAAAAACTACCTGGCCCCAAACGTGCCAAGGTCAAGAAAGCCTGGGCTATGCATTGCCCATGTCTCAGTAGACATCACTGCATATTTGCCCTATTAAGAGACCACAGGGGGGTCTATTGGGAGTGGATAACTGCATTTGTTGAAGGGCATATCAAGAAATGTGGTACAGAGAGTAAGTTTGTTCCATATTCTCAAAGCTGCTAGTTTGAGTGGAAGCTTTCCCAGGTCATTTAACTTTTTCCTCTGTCACCATCTGTCACTTGAGCTATCTCAGACTTAAGCTTTTAGAGGTAAGAATATTAGTAATGCTAGTTCTTATAGAATGCTTTCTATATATCAAATGCTTTACCTGTTAGCACATTTAATTTCATAAAACTCCTTTTGGAGTAAGTCCTATTACTTTCCACACTTTACAGATGAGGAAACTGAGTCATCAAGAGATTAACTGATTTGTCTAAGGTTACACAGCTAGGAAATGGCAGAGTCGGGATTTGAACCCAGGCACACTTGTTTTATGGTCCATGCCCAATCGTTGTATTAGTTACCTAATTAGTATATCCGTATAACAGATTACCATAAATTTAATGGGATTCAATAATACGTATTTATTATCTCACAGTTTCTGTGGGTCAGGAATCAGGACTATCTTAGCTGGGACCTCTGGCCTGGGGGTCAGAGGGATGCAATCAAGGTGTCTCTGGGGCAACAGTCATTCCAAGAATCAAATGAGAGAGTCTCCCCTTCTGAACTCGGTCATGTTGTTGTCAGGTTTCAGATTCTCACTGACTTTTTGCTTGAGACTTTAGTTCCTTGCCACATGAACCTTTAAATAGGACTCCTTACAATATGGCAGTTTGCTCCCCCCAACATGAGAGATCTGAGAGAGAGAGAGAGCAAACACGAGTCGCGGTCTTTTTCCAACTAAATCTTAGAAGTTACATCCCATCTCTTCTGCCATATTCCATTCATTCGAAGTGAGTCACTAGGTTTGGCCCATTTTCAGGAGGTGGGAACTCCCCAAGGGCATAATTACTGGGAGATAGAGAACATGGAGGCCACCTTAGTGGTGGCCATCCTAGAAGTGGCCATCTTGGAGGCAGCCATCTCCAAGACTACCACTTTGGAGGTTGCCTACCATAACTACCATGCTCTATTCTTGCAATACCACTGTCTCAATACTAATCACCAGTTGCTTAAATATTCTGGCTTTCTTTAGTACAACATCTTCAAAAGCCAGGCCAGAAGCCTTGAATGTCCCACCGAGTTCTAGTCTCAATCTTTGTCTTCCAAAAGACACAAAGCAAATACAGAGACTGTTGATTCAGGGTATGAATGGATTGTTTGCTAGTGAGAGTTTCCCAAGGCATGGATGGATTTGGCGTTTGGAAAAAGAGCTGAGCCTGTTGTTTTCCTCACACAAACTACAGAATAGAAAGATGAACAGAATCTCTTTGGTTTATGGGGATGCTTGGATGGCAGGGCAGACATTTTCAACTGTTTATGGGCAGTTTCCTTAGACTCCTGGGAGGGGAGGCAGGATATTTTTATATTATCAGAAAGCTGAGAAACACACACATCTAATCCTAATTCTTCAAAATGCTACAGTGGATCCTCCTGCAAGGTGATTTTTCCTAGTTCACAGAGAGGTGACCATTGCTCAATGCAGTTATGGCCTTTTCCTGAGCTCCTGAGTTCCTGTATCCTGAGAGCTGTAGCCTCCTCTCTGCCGTTGGCTGCATGATGGTGGAGGGAAGGATATGGTTGTGCTGGGGTGACTGTAGGCAGCTCTCCAGACGGGAGGTTGCTGGGTGCTGCTTCTGTATTTACTCGTAGAAAGGCTCTTCAATCCAGAACTTCCCTTATAGATAGAAGAGTGATCTTGAAATGGTCTCTTCCCCACTGGCTAGGTTGCAGGAGGAATGTTTATGGGATAAGCTCCTTAAGCCAGCACTAACTCTTGGAATTTCTCTAGCCTGGGAGGGGAGAGGGTGAAGTGGGAATGAGAACATCAGTAGCAGGTCCTGTAGGTAATAAAAACACAACAACAACAACAACAATTGCTGACCCCCAGGAGCACATAGCATGCAGGGCATGAAATCCTCACTACGTGCCATGGGAAATCACTGTCCCAGTGCCAGCTGAGGAAATTGCACCACAGAAAAGAGAAATGAATTGCTCAAGGTCACCTAACTTGGAAGTACCTGAGGAAGGATGCAAACAGTGGCATCTGAATTCAGGACCAATGCTGCTAACCGCTGAACTATACTTCCTATGTCCTGTTCCCTTCTGGAGAATATTTTGGTGGGATTGCCAAATTTGTCCACAAAGCTCTGTCCTTTTGCAAAAATACAAACTCAGTCTTTGTCATTTCTGCTAATGTTAGTCCCCACTTTTCCCACCATCCGAGGTGTTGTATTTGAGGTCTCAGGCTGCCAGGGTCTCTTCTCCATGTCAGTGTCCTCAGCCTGGAATAGGCCAGGTGATATGTCATGGGGGTGCAACTGTCTTATGCATAGATGCATGCACAGTGGGTGCCAGAGAAATATTCGTTCCAGGAAATAAATGAAATGAATGGAAGGCATCTGCTTCTATCTTCAGATGGGGCATCATTTTTCTTTGTGTTTGGACATAGAGTTGATTGACATGATGGAGTCATCTCACACTGTAAAGGAGGACATTCTACATTGGTCCCCAGTTTTGGTCCAAGCTCCTTGCACCTTGCACCCCCTCTGTCCTTCCTAGCCCCATCCTGGATGAGGCCGCTCCTCTCCGCCTGCTGTGCTGCTTCTCGTCTGTCTTGCTGCCCTCTGAGGTGAGTGGTGCAGATGCCAGTGACGTAAACAGAAGAGAAAAGAGTGGAGGATTTTGGTCTTTCCTGGTGGCTCAGACGGGCGATGGGGAGAGACTTCACCTGCCATTCCCGCTCCTGCTGGGATGCTCTGAGAATAGACTGGGAGAGAACACAACAGAGGCCAGGTCCACGTGGATAGACTGGGAGAAGGTGGAGAGAACACAACAGAGGCCAGGTCCACGTGGATAGACCGGGAGAAGGTGGTGAGAACACAACAGAGGCCAGGTCCACGTGGATAGACCGGGAGAAGGTGGTGAGAACACAACAGAGGCCAGGTCCACGTGGTCTCAGTCCAGTGTTTCTGTGAAATATTTGAAGATTTGCTGAGAAACACGGAGAGTGAGAGGCAGGTGGAGTGGACCCCAATTCACCGTGGGTCTCTGTCTCTAGTAGAGCAGGGTATGAAGACCCTGAAAACACACATACACACCCTTATCTGTCCTGGATCATAAGCTCCAGATATTCTATAAAGACAACAGATCTTAGGTCTCTTATAGGGACAGCAAGATAAAATATGTGAAACCAAAATAACGCCAGGGATTATCGAATGTGTGGTTGCTTTCCAGACAGACTACAGGCATATTTCCAGAAGAATTTTGCCCTGTAGGACGATATTTCCTTCTGTGCTCCTCACCTGTAAGCACCAGCTCTGCCCTCTCCATCCCCACCTATTCATGGGGGAGGAAAGGAGGCACACAGAGTATCCACATCATACATACACACACGCGCCCTTATCCAAGCAAAATACACACGGGGACACAGACTCATACACAACTCACCTGGACACATATGCCCCCACACTTGCAAACACAGAGTGAGCATACCAGCCACACACACAGGTACACATCTGTGCATAAGCCGTGCACACAATAGCCTCACTCAACACATGAACACACACACACTTGCTGCAAGTAATCCTCATGTGCGTGTGCGCGTGTGGGTGTATGTGTCCCCGCGCCTCCCCTGGCAGGCACACGCCGGCCAGCCACCACTTGAATTAGCACCAAAGGATTATGGGACCCTGGGCCATTAATCTAGGTGACAAACAGGACTCAGAAGGCATATTTGCACCCCGAAATTGAAAAGATTAGGCCATATTTGTCAAGGATTGGTAGGGCTTTATCGCCTCCACGGCAGATGCTGTTAAATATTCATGAGCTACATAAGTGGGAGAAACCCTAGCTAGACCTGACGACTTTCAGCTGTAGAGGGAGAGGAGGGGGAGATTTATCTGAACTCTGCAAGGGATGAAAGGTATGGGATCATGTACCCTCCGTCGCCGGGCACAACGTGCCACCATGGGGGAGGGGCCCAGACAGGGCCTCCTGGGCTTCTTTGTGCAGAAGAGGGGGCTCCCAGGCTGAGCCAGACGGGGCAGGGATGATGGGGGATGGTTCTTCTCTGGGCTCTTATCTCCCTGCGTGGTGGGTAATTGTTTACTTGCCCGCTGTCCCCTGAAAGATGGGGTGCTCCCTAAGGGGTGCACCGGTGACTTCTGCAGCTCCCCATTCTGCTGCTTTCCCAGGGTCTGGCCCATGCTCAGCACATGGCCAGCAGTCTCCTGGGCATGCCCCATCCAAGGAGAAGTGTAAGGGTCTCCTCTCTGGATCCTGGGACTGGGTCTAAGATTGTCTCAGAAGCCAGTCTGGGCATATGCCACTGGGATTAAAAGAGAGAGTCTGGGTCAGGCATGCCCAGCCGTGAATGAATTCATCCAGTGATGAATCTTGGATCCATCACTTCTGTTTTGGGAGCTTGTAAAAGCCACTGAACGGTCCCCATGCCTCCAAAGACAGACTCCATATCAATAGCACTGACCTCCCTGGGTTGCTGGAGGAGGGTTAAATCAAACCATTGGTGCCTACCATAAGGTAAATGCTCAATAAATGGCAGCTGTTATTATAGGAAGACTGATTTATAAGGACTCCTTTGGTGCCAATCTACCCACTCAGCTAGTCCAAGCTCAACAAAGAACCCGGGCATTGAGCAAAAATTAGGTGGTGCATCTATGCTGTTCAATGAGGTAGCTACTGGCTTTTAATTTAAAGTTCAATTAATTAAAATAAAGAGATTCATCCCCTCAGTCACACTAGCCACATCTCAAGCAGTCTAGAGCTGCAGTGGTTACCATATTGGATGGCACAGGTATGGAGGTTTCCCATCACTGTAGAAGGTTTTCATGAACCATGCAACGTGTGATCTTCTCCAGCTCCAGAGAGTGAAGGTTCTAGGGAGGTCACTGGGCCCAGTTTTGCTGGATTAAATTTGAACCTTAGAGGAGAAATATGTCATACATTTTTGGCAAATCCTGGGTTAAACAAAGTGAAATTGGTTTATTTCCTGGGGGACTCGTTAGAGCCTTTAATATGTCCTGAGTGTCATGATCAGGGTAGATAGAATTTGCTGCGTGGTGGTGATGTGACCACACAGCACTCTTCCCTGCCCCTGCCCTTTGGAGTCATGAGACCAGAGTTCCCTGGAAAGCACTTTGGGAAATGCAGTGATAACACTAATCCCCCAGAAGGTGTTCTTGGCTGATTATGACTAAAAATGGCGAATATCTCCTGGGGGAATTTATACTTGCATATTTCATTGTAATTAGGAGTGTATGTGTGTGTGTGTGTGTGTATGTATGTATGTATGAGTCTTCCCCGCTGGCATCAGATCTAAGTTATCTCCAAGCCTCACACAGTGTCAGGCACACAGAACGTCATCTGTTCATTCAATGAGCATTCACCGAGCACCATAGCAGACACGGTCATGGCCTTCACCTCTACCTGGGGAAGATAGTTTACTCCCCGCCTGAGGGCTTTTTTCCTGGCTGTCGGAGAAGACTGGCTGGACAAGTGTCCTCAACCAATGGCAGACCAATACTCAGCCCTTTTCTTACCCCATGGGCAGGGAGGAACCCTGACCTGTATGGTGTTCCGTGTCTCTGAGTCCCCTGTGGAGTTAAGTTCCAGTTGGCCACAGTAGAAACTGGTTCCATAATATCCCCTGTCTTGCCTCCTTCTCTTCCTTCTCACCTCTCCACTCCCATCAAGCTAGGACCACCTCCCAAATAAACTACTAGCTTTTGAATCCCCCACCTGGGGAACCCCAACCAAGACAGGGACATACCATGAATTTCCATCATCCTAAAGCGGAGCCCTGACTTGTCTGCTCAGACCCCGAAAGTCAAGACACTTTACCGAGTGTCCAAGCATCTGTCTCATGACATCGTCACATACTTGTGCTCTGGGACAAATGGAGTGTTCAGTCTCTGCGAGATTTCCTTCAGCCTAGAGTGCCATCACCGAAACATCCCTGCCTGCCAGACGGCTCTCCAAGGCTGACGCCAACCTCAAAAGTGGCTCGTGGTTCTGACCACATTCCTCCTTGTATGGTAGATATTGACAAACACCCAAACACATGTGCATGTGTTTGACCCCCAAAGACTGGGGCTGGGGTTTCATTTCCCAGCACTTTCGTAGTTCCTTCAGGAATGATTGTTTAATGTGGGACTTCTGCAAAATGGCAGATCAGGGCTTTTAGAAGGGTGCAGGGCAGAGAATATGGAGGTCTGTTGCTGGGCTGATGTGGGGCTATCCTCTTAACCGGAGAAGGGATTGCTGAAGTTTAAGAATGAATCTATTTCAGGACGGCGCCTGTGGCTCAAAGGGGTAGGGCGCTGGCCCCATATGTCGGAGGTGGCAGGTTCAGACCCAGCCCCAGCCAAAAACTGAAAAAAAAAAAAAGAATGAATCTATTTCACTGTGGGTCAGGTGAAGGAAACAAAGGCAGCAAAGCTTTCTGCTGAGAGCCCCAGGAAGTAGATGAAAATCAGAGCAGGGGAGGTTTGGGTTAGACCCAGGTACTTTCTCTAAGGCAAATGTTTTGAATGGAGCCTCTTTCCTCAGATGGTTTTAATGATGGAATAGGCTACATGTAACCCCAATCCATGATGTTTCAGGATCATTGTTCTCACAGGCATTCAATGGGTATCCTGAGGGCAAAAATGAACATTCTAGACACATATGAGTGGCCAGCAATGACTGCATTAATGAAATAGGAAGAAAATAATCTCGGTCAAGCCTCTGGGTGTTGGTCAACACAATGCCAAACCTTGGAAACATTTGGATTTAAGACTGGGGTTTGGTGAGGTCTCTAGTACCCAACAGATGTGTATTCTTCTGGCTGTGTGAACCAAGCAAGTTATTGCACCTCACCATGCCTCAGTTTTCCCATCTGTAAAAAGTAGATAAAGTAATATTCTCCTCATTGGGGTCTTGTACATATTAAATGAAGGGATTCATGTAAAAACAGAGCAATTCCTGGCACATTTAAATACATTTTTAACTGTTAGTATTTGCTGGGTTTTTAATAGATGTGATTATAATCATTCTCATTTAATCCTCCACTTTAACCCTCTGACTGGCCAGGCATGGTGGCTCATGCCTATAATCCTAGTACTCTGGGAGGCCGAGGCCAGTGGATTGCCTGAGCTCCTGAGTTCAAGACCAGCCTGAGCAAAGGTGAGACCTTGTCTCTACTAAAAATAGAAAAAGTGAGCCAAGAGTTGGAGGCTGCTGTGAGCTATGGTGCAATGGCATGGTACTCTACTCAGGGTAATAGCTTGAGACTCTGTCTCTAAGAAAAAAAAAGAGACAAAATAGTTTAACCCTCTGGGAGTAGACGAGATAACTCAGTTTTACAGGTGAAAAAACTGAGGTTCACAGAGGTTTAGGAAACTTGCACAGGATCGCACAACGAGCAAGTTGGCGTGCTGGCATTCAAAACCTATGCAAAGCCTTTCCACTTCCTGGCTTGTGGCTTGGGGCTAGGAGGGAGAGGTGGTGGTGAGAATATCACCAGAGACCAGATCTGTCTCATCTCAGCCCAGGCTATAGGGATACCTGGAGGGTTTGCTGAGAGACAGCAAGAGGCAAAGCGGATGATCTACTGTAGGTTTGTCTAGACTAGGCAGAAACTTTGCCCCCTGTTGCATCCCTTCCACTAGACTTGGAGCAATGACCATGATCTTATGTCTCTTATAAGGATGGCAATACAGGACTTTCAAAACCAAAATGGCCCAGACAGAGAATGTGGGACTCATGGTTGCTTTTCAGGTAGACCACAAAGATATTCCAGAGGGATTTTCCCCTGGAGACAATATTCTTTGTCCTCCCCACCGTTGACTACCATTTCTTCCCTCTCCATCATCTCTATATAAGAGGGAAAACCAGATTAAATATTTAAGTGGTTCACATCCCCACCCCACCCCCAAGATACTCATTGGAAGGTGGGGAATGAGTGTGCAGAAATGGGAAAGGATGGACAATGCTAACAACTGTCCCCTTCCTCTGACTAGGACCTCAGCAGCTTTTTCCTCTGTCTGGGACCCCCAGCTGCTGGCCCCCTGGAGCCCTGTTGGGCCCCCACCCTGAGGTTTGTCGGAGCGGAAAGGAGCACCCAGACAGCAAGGCAGTGCAGTGTGGCAGAGATGTGTATTCTTCCCGGTGACACAGCAAGCTCTCTCTCCAGCAAAATGTCCCTTGATCTATTTCCCCTGGTAGTGATTTCAACAACAACAATAACAGAAATCCATCATTTCCTTAGCAGGGAATGGAGGGCGGTGGGGGTTTGTTTTTCTTCTGGTGTGGACAGAAAGCTCTTTATTCTATCCTTGTTTGGGAAGACTTCCTGCCAGAGGAGCTCAGCCCGGCTCTGGCTCTGGGAGTGGAGGCTGAGCAAAGGACTAGGGTGAAGTGACAGTGGGAGCAATGGAGCCTGGGCTGTACCTCTGACTGTGTACAGGGCAATTCCTCAGTCTGCCCCTCTTCAAAATGGGGAGAACCACCCAGCAAAGAGAGAGGGAGGCAGAAAGAATAGGCAGCCTTGGGAGTTTAAGAAACTGTTACCAGTAATGAAAATAATAATGGCCATAAAGCATGTGTTGTGCCTATCATTTAGGCATCACAGTCACAGATTTCATGTGCTGGGTACTTGTCTTTTGCAAGGTGGTTTTACATCATGGTCTTTTAGATCTTCCAGTTAATCCTGCAGAGTAGGTCCTCCCCTCCACACCCATTTCCCACATAATGAAATGATGGTTCAGAGAGGGTAGGTAACTTGACCAAGATCACACAGCATGCCAGTAGGATTTAAATGCAGCTGTCTTTAAGTCTGAATTTTGTGCCCTTATCTGCTCAGCTAATGGTTCTCAAAGTGAGGTCCCTGGGCCAGCAGTATTGGCATCACCTGAAAACCTATTAGAAATGCAAATTCTCTGGTCTCACCCCAGACCTGCTGAATGCAGGCCTTCTCCCTTTATGTGATCCAGATGCACCGCCATGCCTGGACAGTGTGCCTCTGTCCCAGCCATTGTTATTATTATTTGCCTATGTTGATTTTCCATCCAGCTAAGAAACTCACAGCCAACAAGGAAAGTGTGACTAGCCATCATTGCTTTCTAATAGCACACATTTCTACTCTCTCCGAATGAAAGGAAGATGCTCTTACGAAGAATGGGGGATGTGGAGAGAGCCCTGGAGTGGGAGGCAGGAAGGGCTTGGGTTTGGTCCAGGCTTTGTACTAACCACCTTGTAGTAACTAGGCCTCTTAGGGCCGGTGAAACAGATCCTGGGACGGAGATGTGCATGCAGGTGGTTGGGGAGTGCTCTCAGGACAACATCTGCCCAGAAGTGAGGATGGCAGGAGTTAGGCTGGGACGGAGCTGCTGCAGGGAGCAATGGAGCTGTGGTGATCTTTTGAAGATGCCTCAAATGAGGCAAAGGAAGGTGGGCCTTTATAGCCCTGTATGCACTAGTCTTTGGATATATGCTGTTCTGGGAGGAGCCTAATCCTAGGTGAAGGGTCTTCCTTTAGCTCAGGGCAGTTTCTGGGAAGGGCTGATAGCTGTGAACCATCAGAAGTCACCATGGCAGCATCTGGGGAATGAGGGCCTCGGTCTGGGGGCCTGGGTGGCATACCACCACATCCATTGTGCCAGGTACACGCCTGCCCCTCAGTCTTTTCATCTATGAGATGGGGGAATGATAGTACATTTCTTCTCAGTCTAGCATCTATTCTAGAGTATCATGTCACGATCAAATGATGTTGAAGATGGCACGATAACAGTGGCTATGGTTTGTTGACTGTCCTAAGGATTTCCCATGCAATCAGACCTCAGCCTCATTCCAGTCCTGTGAAGTGGGGGCTCTGGTGATTCCTGTCCTACAGAGGGAGGATCCAAAAGGGGAAATAATTTGTCTGAGGTCTCTCAGCTACATAAGGGGTACAGCTGGTCTCAGAGCTCCTCCTTAACTACTGCACTGTCCTACCCCACCCCAGTGCAGGGAATCTGCGTTCTGACAGTGGTGCTATGCAGGTGTAAGAGGAGAGCTTTCCCACCTCCTGTGGGAGTTAGTGTGTTGCCCCGGGGATGGTAGGTGCACATGTGCACATATGCACGATCATGCTTTCTGATGAACCTGGCTCCCACCATTGACGAAGGCCAGAAACCCCTAGGATTAGCAATATGGAAACTAAGGCACCCATTCTAACAGCATCAGGCAGGAAAAGAAGCTAGATCTTAGATTCCCTGCCCAAGGCCATTTCCATAGGCCTTGGCATTGCAGGAACTGGCAAAGTGGTGCTGGAAAAGCCCAGCCTAGAGCTGGGAGACCTGTGCTGCAAGTGGCAGTCTGAACGTGGCCCTAAAGCCAGGATCCACTTGCAGACTCAGTCTGGGGACCCCTGGGCTGGTCACCATGACCAAGCATGCTCACTCTCTAGGTCAAATCACCTACTTGCCCTTCAGGGGGCTGGTCTTCCGGTCAACCTTTGCCCTTGGCCATCCTTTGGGTGGTGAACATGAAGGGGGAAAATTTTTTTTTTTTTGTCCTCTAAATATAATCCCATATGATTAAACAAAAGGAAATCACTGGGGCTGCTGGTCTGGAAAACCTAAGAGTTAAGAAACCCCTAGATCAGGGGTCGGCAAATCAATGTCCAAGGACCCAATTCAGCTGACAGCCTATCTTTGTGCATTGGGTTTTGTTGGAACACAGCAAAGCCCACTCTTTCACATATTCTCTGTCAGCTTGTAATGGAAGGAGTCAAATGGTTGCAACAGAGACCATGTGGCTTGCATGACCCAAAATATTTACTGCTGGCTTTTTGCAGGAAAAGCTTTTCAGTTCCTGGTCTGGACAGGAAGGGTAGTAGAGACTGTGCCTGAGGCTTGAGTTGGGCTGAAAGAGGAGCACAGGGTGCTGGAACAGGCTGGGGGCCGGGGAGCATGGGAGGCAAGCCATGCCCATTCCCATGGTAGGTCTTTGCACAGTCCAGACCCTTGGGCTGAGCGCCTTCTCCCTGTCCTCTTCCTCAGTGGCTGACTTATTCCGTGCTGTGTCCCCAGAGTGTAGAGCAGTGTCCGACACTATGCAGAGGACTCCATAGTACTTAGTGAGTGAATGAATGCACGGACGATCCTCCCACTCAGTTAAGTCTCACCCCTTCTGGGCCTTGGTTTTCATATCTGGGGAATGACCATGAATAAGGTCTCTCTTTGAAGTCTTGTGTCATCGAACCCTCCGAGGGGTTTTTCATCTTTTAGGGAAGGTCAAGGAGGAGCTCAGAGCATGGGGTCTGATTCAGGAGGAGTGAGGAGCCAGAGGCACCGTGCCGGATGCCAGGAGAGCCAAGGAGAGAAGAAAGAGAAGGGACCAAGAGGACATGGAGTCAGGAGGGTGGCGGGAAGCAGCAGCAGTGGCAAGGAGAAGACAAAAGGGAAGGATGCCGAGCAGGAGCCAGATGGGAAGGAGTGGCCCCCGGTGGGACGGAGGAGGCCGGCCACAATCACAGGCCCAGCAGTGGAGCGTGAGGCCACAAGCTTTCCGTGGAGAATGAGACAGGGGAGCTAATGAGCTCAGGAGGCGAAGAGGACGCCTTCGTGCTAATTCCTGCTCCCCGGGAGCAGCCGGAGAAGGCAGAGAGGGCCGAGGCCCAGGCTGGACAGCTGGGCCCCCACTCAGGGGCTCGGCCAGCTGGTCAGCCGCCGGCTGGGGCTTCACGCCAGGCCTGCGAATGCCCTGGCCAGTCTGCTCGCCCACCTCGTGCCCTGCTGCCTCTGGCCTCGGGCAGGGAAAGGAGGGGTCATCCTGTGGCTTGGTCCCCGGAGCAAATGTGGTGACAGCCGTGTGCTCACCTGGACGGTGAATTGGCCCAGTGGCTTCCATGAGCTCGGGCTCAGACAACTGACCAAATCTCAAGGTTTCAAAAATATTCAGCTCGTCAACATTCTTGATGATTACAGCCACCACCACAATGACAAAAGTAACCGTGAAGGTGATAACCAGAGCTTCCTGTTAGCCAGCACCTCCTAGAATCTCAGTAGCCCTGGGAAGTGTACAGGGGACATCGTAGCAGGAGTTTTCCACCCCTGACAGTTGGATATCTTGGACCGTGTAATTCTCCATTATGGGGACTGTCCTGGGCCTTGCAGGGTGTTCAGCAGCATCTCTTGGCCTCTACTCACTAGTTGCCGGTAGCACCCAGTTTTATCAACCACAATTGGTTTTAGAGAATGCCCAGTGTTTCCTTGGGGATGGGGGGTGGAGGCTACTGCTTATATTCTATTTTGCAGATGGGAAAACTGAGGCCCAGAAAGGCGAACTTGGTGGATCTTAAAGGACAGAGTCTCAAACTTCAGCCTCTGGCCTTCCCCTTCCCTATCTCCACCAGCTACAAGGATTTGTTATTTATTTCTCAGCTATGGAGTCCGGGATCTTTTTCTATGTGTATGTTTACAAAATTGGGATCATCCTGAATATGTCGTCTTGTAACTTGCTTTTTCTCCTTTAATAACTTAGCACATACGTGGTTGGGTGAGAAAAGTCGCCTATTGGTATATATAGCATGATACCCTTGGTGTCAACACACACATGCACACACACGGACACTCTTCTGTACCTGTATATGCATAAAAACTGTTGGGAAAGGTACATACAAAATTGTATGGTCAGCAGCTTTTTCTGAGGAGCTGGCCTAGAGCAATAGGGACACTTCTGACCTGTTTGGCTTTTTATATCAATCACACTTCTTTTTAATTTTAAAAACTAAGAAAGCAGCACAAATATTCTTCTTGGACTATTGATCAATTCCTACAACGTGAGTTTTTAAATATTGCAAGGTACTCCATCATTTGATGTACTATCACTGAATTTAGCCATTGTTAAACCATTGCTAGTCGTTATTCAACCATAAACAACCAAATGCACAACAAGGAACATAACTAACAGTAAAAAAGCAAAAAGTGAAACTGGTGACATCTGAATAGAGCAGGTGGATCGTATGGATGTCAATTTTCCTATTGTGATTTGTACTAGAGTTTGGCAAGACATGACTATTGTGGGAACCTGGGTGAAAGGTATTCCAGTTCCTTCTGTATTATTTCTTGCAACAGATTGTGAATTGACAGTGATCTCAGAATAAAAACATACCCTCAAAACCAGATTAGGTTCTTATTTAGGAGGCCTAGGGTAGAGTCTAGAACTCCACTTTTCTGGGGGGGGAAGGATGCTATTGACCAGTGACTAACCAGTATCTGGAACTATGGCTACTAGTTATAGGTGACTATTAAGCACTCGAATTGACTCATGCTGTCAGTGCAACACACACCTTGAGTTTTAAAGACTTAGTATGAAAAAGACAATGTAAAATATCTCATTAGTAATTTTTAATATTATTACAGGCTCAAAATAGTATTTTAGATACATTAGGTTAAATAAAATAGATGATTAAATTTCACCTGCTCCATTTTCTTAAAATGAGGCCATTAGAAATTAAAAATTAGATTTGTGGCGTGCATTATATTTTATTGGGCAGCTCTGGGCTAGAGCGTTGGAAGAAGTTGGCAGCCAGGGAATAAACATGGCAATCAGAGAGGTAGGAGGAGGACTGACATTAGTCAGTCAATAAACAGCTCTCAAACATATGTAAGGTGCTCTGGCTGAGCCAAGTAACCAAAGACCATGACCTCATGGAGCTTGCAGTTTAGAGCAGAATAACCCTGTGATGGTGGGAGATCCCCAGAGCAGGGAGAGGGGCTTTCAAGGAAGAAGCAGAGGGCAATGGCAGAGTTGGATGGTATGGCAATATGGCAGCTGCCTTCACAGGTTCCAGCTCAGGTGGGCAAACGGTGAAGCTCCTGGTTTTCCCTGGCTCAAGCACCAGGCTAAACGATGTCTGCACAACCCACTATGTAGGCACTGACATTAGCCCCATCTTAGACTGCAAAAGAGAGCTCAGAGAGGTGAAGTCACCTGTCCCAGCTTGCACAGCTAGAGAACAGCTGAACAGGGATTTGAACCCAGCTCTGCCTGACTCCTGATCTTGTGTGCTTAACCATGGTTAGGGCTGCGGGGAGGTGGCTCAAGCCTGTGATCCTAGCACTCTGGGAGGCCACAGTAGGAAGATCCCTTGAGCTCAGGAGTTCGAGACTGGCCTGAGCAAGAGTAGGACACCATTTGTACCAAAAATAGAAAAGCTAGCCAAGCATCATGGCTCCTGTATTCCCAGCTACTTAGGAGGCTGAGGCAGGAGGATCACTTGAGCCCAGGAGTTTCAGGTTGCTGTGAGCTAGGCTGGGGTCATGGCACTCTAACCTGGGCAACAGAGTGAGACTCTGTCTCAAAAAACAAAACAAAACAAACCAAACTATGGTGAGATGCCACTTTTTTCCTTGCTAGAGAAACACAACAGTGCATTGCTTCATGCAAACGCATGTTACAGGGCGCTCTCTCCCATGCCAGCTCCCCAAAGTGGGGAAGTGGGCTGCCCCCTCTCCACGACCTTGGCTGGCATCCTCCCCAGCTGATGCCATGGGAAAACTTGACCCTTCCCTACCTCCTGCCCAAATTCACACCCCCCCCCATGGCTTTTGGCTATCTTTTGGGGTGGGGCTGCCAGTACCAGGGGACTGTCTCTGTGGCCAGAGCAAAGTTGAAACCTGTCACCTCCACCTTCTCCTCCCCTTCATCCCCATCACCCTCCCAGTCGCCTGTCATGGTCCCCAGGCCCTCCTCAGCTTCAGCACAATTTAATGTCTCACCGAGCTGTCCCTATTTGACAAACAGGTGATTTTGCTAACGAGGAATAAATGAGATCCACAGGATGAGAGAGGGTGTGTGGCAGCTGGCGTGAGGGCAAGATGCGCTGGGTTTATTAAAATAATATCTGGCCACATGCTCAGTGCTCAGGGTTCAGGGTGGGGGAGAACATCACTTCTCCCTCTGCCACCTTCTGCTCCTCCCCACCTGCCGTCTCGTCCCTGTCCCCTGCCAGCTACCGGGGGTCCTCACCCCACCCCAGGCTGGACAGTTGGTGCTGGTGCCTGGCCATCTCCGGGGAGCCTGGGAGATGGAGATATGGAAAGAAAAGTGTGTGTAGGTGTGAGTGTGAGTGCCCGTGTGTGTGATCGCGTGCACACGCATGTGTGACTGTGTGTAGTCTGCATGGGGGAGGCATGTCTGATAGAAAGAGGGCAGGAGGGAGCTGGGAAGGAGCAGGGATATGAGGAGGGGGAGGGGAGGGGAGAGAAAAGCAGAAACTGGATAGAAAGCTGGAGTGAGGGACACACACAGAGAAGTGGTGGGGGACACTGACAACCACAAAGATGAACACACATGAAGTTAGAAAGACAGAGACTGAGAATTTGAGCAAGTCTGCCCAGGTGGGGAGGAGGGGGAATCTGGAAACGGAGCCAGAGGGCAAGGAGGGCAAGGGAGAGGGCAGAGGGGGAGGAAGGACCACGCAGGTGGCCAAGGAGGGGCACAGTGAGGGGCCAGGAGTGCGGGGGCCCTCAGTGTGTGTGTGTGGGGTGGCGCTGAGATTCCCACTGTGTGACCGGGGTCAGCGTCCTCCCTCTCTGGGCCTTGGCATCCCCCCTGCACCCTAAGCCGGGTGCCCTCTTCCTTCCACTGCTGGCCCATGAGAGAGGGAGAGAGGGGGGTTAGGATGGGGGGAGGAGGGAGACATTTCCTATGCTGGGGCTGAGGGGCTGGGTGGAAGTGCCCCTAACTCCTCACTGGTGGCCTGGCCATACTGGCCCCACACCCTGCTGGTGGCTGTCTACAGACAGGAGTGGCAGTGAGGGCCAGTCTGGAACAAAGGCAATGGAGGGGAAGAGAGAAACCTCCTGGGGACAGAGCGGGCAGCGGCAGTTGGCTCTGGTCTGGTGTCCAGGAAGCCGGGAGGTGTACCTTGTCCTTCCCAACTCCTTCCCTGCTTTGCTGTGCAGGGACATCCCCTCTCTGAAGCTGTCTACATCTTCCATTCCCTCCTCTGGGCCTAGGGAGCAAGAGTGGGGGTCCCTGCAGAGCCCCACTGCAGAGGCTGAAAGAGAGGCTCTCAGGAGGCCCCCTGGCTTCAGACATTCAAGCGCCCCCTTTGGCTCCATGTCCACCCGCCCGTGACTTACACTTACTTAAAGCTGTTCTCAAAATCAACCAACCCTGTGTACTTAAACAAATGGATTTAGAAAGGCAGTGTGTACATTGCAGTGATGAATGGAAACCCTGTGTCACTCGATGGGCCTGTTAACATGTTTTCTAACAGAAATCTATTTCAGTGACTCATGGCATTACAACACATTGGTCTGGGCATTGCTGGCAATTGTCTTGGCACAGGGGAAGGAGGGACAGGGGCCCCGGGGCCGAGGCAGGGCAGTGGGCTGGGATGGGGTCAGGGCAGGCAGGTCTGCGAGGCCTGATGCCAGAGCAGGAGGGTGGGCTGTGCTCTGGGGCAGGTTTGGGGTTCCTTGGAGGGATCCCTGTGTTCTACCCTGCAGGGCCAGGTCCCTCAGTCACCAGGAGGCACAGGGCGGGGTCTTCTGGGGGCCAGTCACAGCTCCCAGCCAGCCCTCTGTGCCCACTGACCACTGTCACTGTTCTCCTCTCTCTGTTCCTGTCACTCCCCTGAGCCTCTTTCTCTTTGAAGTGCCAATCTGTCTATCTATTTTCAACTTGTCATTTTCCCTCTGGGTCCCTGCCACATACACAGCCCCTCTCCTACCAGGCATTTGTTCCTTACACCCTGTCCCCTCTGTCACTGGCCAGTGTCCCCCTTTCTTTGTGTTTCTCTGACTCTCAGTCTCTCCCCAATTTCCTTTGTCTCTGTTCCCTTTCTTCTCCGTTCTTCCTGTCTCCTAGCCATAAAACAAGGCTGGGATCCTCCAGCCACTGCCCCTCCAACCCTGGCTCTGAGCCCAGGGCACGGCACACAGTGGGTCTTTAGGAAGGGCGTGAGGAGGGCCTGGTTTCTGCTCCTGAGTGGATTCACCCTCCCCGGTGTGGAGGAAGGAGAAGCGAACACACACACCCCCACCCGCTCCTCCCTCCCTTCCTGGACAGTCCTGTCTCAGGCTGCTGTCCTTCCCATTCATCATTTCCTCTTTTCTGTTCCCTCTTCCAGTGGCACACCCTCATCACTCTTCCCGACTCAGTGCCCTCCTCTGACCTCCGTCTCCACTGGCCCCAAAGCAAACAGCCTCTCCTCACAGTGAGGCCGGTGACGGGGAGGGCGGTGTCTTCAGGACAGAGACGAGGGATGACTGGGGAACACGCACACAGCTCTGTTGCTTGATAGCCCAGATGCCTCCCTCTCCCTCACCTCCAGCTACCTTCCCAGGGTGCGGGGTGGCACGGGCAGAATCTCCACCTGCAATTTCTCAGGAATCCTCATGGTAAGGGAGCCAATATGAGCTTCTAACACTGGCGCTCAGTGTTACACCGTGATAGTGCAAGCATTTAGCCACGTTCAGATCTTTACAAATTAACTTCTAAAATTCAAATGCAAAGTGATCCAAACTGCAATTATAAATTTAATGTGGGTTTTCTTTGAGTGGTGGCACTCTGAATAAAAAACATATATACTTCTTCTCTCTTCTTCTGTATTTTCCAAACGTTTCTTAGTGAGTAAAGTTAACCCGAAGTTTTCAAGTTCATCCCCTGTCTGTCTGCTTCACATACTAGACACCAAGTTAATAGTGCTATTTTGTAGCACTATTTACACCCTCCCTCCACAATCTTTGGCCTCAAGGTGCCCACAGCTTACTCCACTTTATTTTCCTGTCTGCATTTTATTTATTTTTGGAGTGTGTAACACATTTGTGTGGTCTGTAATCCAAAAGGTACCAAAAAAGTATACAAAGAAATTGCTAACTCTTCCCCTCCCTGGACACCTGGCTCCCCTTCCTAGGGGGAAGCAAGAGCACCTGGTCCTTACGTGTGCTTCCAGTGACAGCATCTCGTTAGGAATTCAGAAAAATACACATACCTTTAAGACAAGGGATGACTCAAGGATGCTGGAGCACCACTGAGTTTTTCTTTCTGCTTTAGGACGAAGGTCGGAATTTCCCCAGCCTGGGCAGGTGGTCTCTCCAGTCAATGTTCTGCCCTAGAACTCTTCCTACCAGCCCTCCTGGCCTCCCACACTGGCCAAAATCCTAAGTATCACTTTTCCTTTTTCAAACACTCTATTGTTCTGGATTATAAAAAGCAATGGCTAAATGAAAAATATTCTGAAAACATCTAATATAGAACAGTCACTATAATCAGACCCTCAGACATAACCAATATTTTTTACTTAGTATTTTGTTATAGTTTGAATGTGTATCCCCAAATTAATGTGCTGGAAACTTAATCCCCAATGCAGTGGTGTCGAGAGGTAAGACCTTTAAGAGATGATTAGGTCGTTGGGGCTTTGCCCTCGTAAATGGATTCGTGTTATCCTGAGACTGGGTTTGTCATAAAAGCGAGTTCAGCCCCTCTTGCTCTCTTAGTGTCTCTCACCAAGTGATGCCTTCATCCACGTTATAACACACCACGAAGACCTTGCCGTATGTGGCCCCTCAATCTCGGATTTTCCAACCTTCAGATCTGTGAGCCAAGTGAATTTCTGTTCATTATAAATTACCCAGTCTATAGTATTCTGTTACAGCAGCACATACAGACTAACATGTGTTTCTTCAGCTTTTTCTTTCCAAGTGTGTACTTTGAGAAACTGGAGGTGGATGGAGCAGCGTGGGTGGCACTTGCCAGTTTTTCACTTAATTTATCTCTCATGTCAGTACAGAGAGATCTATTAAGAAGACCCATTTCTGATATGATTTGGGGAAACCCTTTGTGCTCTCATGCCCTTGGTTGGTTGGTTTGTTTTGTGTTTGTTTTCAGCAGGGGCTGGGACTGGTCAAGTCTAGGTTGGTGATGTTTATAGCCAAGTTGGGGTACCTAAGGCACTCACCCATAAAGAAGGAAGCCCAGAGCTACCCCAACTGGAGCAGTGCCCTCTTGCTCAATGGGGACCACTTGCTCTGCTAGAAATGATGAAGGGCTGTGTTGGTCCAATCTAGCAACTGTCGTCCAAGTTCATTCCGGCCCAGTGCTGGCTTAGAAGCCTTGAAAAGACCATGAGGCTCGCTTTTCTGAACCTTTCATAAAGGCTCAGGCTTCCAGAGCTGGCTGGGACCTGGGAAATCTCCAGGTGAAGATGGCCTTGGAACCAGGAGACCTGATCTAGTCACAGCTTAGTGTAACTCATGGCACATCCTGCTCCTTCCTGGGCCCAGTTTACCACGTTCAGAGAGAGAGAATAGAGTAGATGTCAGTGTTGAATGAGGGCACAGTAGATGCCAGGTGCTACGCCCAGACTTCACATTTGACGATCTCATTTCACTCCCACAACAGCTCCATGAGGTAGGTGCTGTTATTACTCCTCCTCCCCAGAAGAGGATCCAGTACTCGAAGAAATGAGATAATTTCCCCCAAATACATTCAAATGATACTTGCAGGAGCCAGGATCGGGCCTGGGATTGTCTCTCTAGAACCCAAGCTCTTGACTTTCAATGTCCTAAGATTCCACTCCTTAAGTTGATTTTCCATGAAGACAATCACCAAGGAGACTGAGAACGTGAATGTCACTTTAGTGGGTATCATGTTCCTTATATTATTCACATTCTTCTGACACTCTTGGAGACCAGGGTTTGAATCTTACTCATTCTTGCCTCTCTAGCATGTTGAGTATTGCCTTATGCACTGAAGCACTCCAGAAATGTTTGCAAACCATTTCATCGGGCATCTTTTGAATTCCTATTGTATGTTGGGCACTGTCCTAGGTGCTAGGGATAGACAGATGAATAATAATAGTGAGCACTAATGACAGTATCTTTTGTTCTGTGCTGAGTAGTTTACTAAATGTACATATAAATGTACAAATGTGCATGATGTTAACCCATTTAGTGTAAACCTACAAACAACCTTAATATGTTCTCAATTTTTATATGAGGGAAATGTTCAGAGAGGTCAGGAACTTCATTAAGTTCACAAAGCTTATATTACAAATAGTAGTTCTGGGGCGGCACCTGTGGCTCAAAGGAGTAGGGCGCTGGCCCCATATACCGGAGGTGGTGGGTTCAAACCCAGCCCCGGCCAAAAACTGCAAAAAGAAAATTGCAAAAAACAAACAAACAAACAAAAAAACACCTCAACAATTAAAAAAAAAAGGCAAAAAAATTAAAAAAAAAAAAAGAAATAGTAGTTCTGGGGTTTGAAGATGGGACTTTAAAGCTCCAAAGTGCTATATGTCACTAAATCATATTCTTTTTTTAAAATTTATTTATTTTTTATTGTTAAATCATAGCTGTGTACATTAGTGCAATCACCAGTACCCATTCTAAGATGCACCGTAGATGTGGCCCCACCCATTACCCTCCCTCCACCAGAACCTCCCCCCTCCCCTTCCATATTCTTTACACCCTCCCTCCACAATCTCTGGCCTCAAGGTGCCCACAGCTTACTGCACTAGATAGGGTAGGTGCACAGATCAGAAGTGTGCGAGGATAGAAATTGTGAGGGAACTATAGAGAATGAATGGATGACACAGGTTATATGAGTTTAGAAGATAGAGCACCTACTTGTGGTTGGGGACACAGAAGAGAGGGTTTATAAAAACACGGTGTCATCTGCATTGGGCATTGGGAAATATGGAGGCTTTGCACCTTCAGAAACTACAAGGAAGGAAATCAAGGCATAAAGGCCCAGAAGTGGGAAATTGAAGAGTATGTGCAAAGAAAATAGGAAGAGAGTTTTCTTAGCAGGAAAAGAGGGCCAGAGACGGAAGCAACAATGATTTGGACATAAAAGCTTCTCAGTTGCTTCATTTGCATTTTGTGGGTAGATAATCATATCACACACACATAATGATAAATTTGTCTCTACCTTTCCAAACATCATACTTCTATCTTTTTTCTTATCTTATTGCATTGGTTAATGCCTGCATTACAATGTTGAATAGCTGTGGTGATCTTGGGTAACTTTATTCCAGTCCTGAATTTGAATGAGATTGTTTAAAATATTATATTTCACCAATCAATCTATCACCTGATGAGTTTTCATCAGGAATGGGAGTTGGATAAATTGCATCTGACACTTTATGAGCCTCATCAGGTACTCTCACCTCACTTGCTTCCCAGACAGCAGCTGTGCTCAGCCTCACCCACCAACAGCCGCCAACTAACTGCAGGCGAGCTCATGCAATTCTGCCATCTGAGGCTGATCAATTGCAAGCCCAATGTTTTTGGCTTCTCCTGCTGCTTTTGCACTTAAGAGAAATACCACTACACAGGATATGGCTTCCCAAGCAGCCGCCAATGAGGCTGTCTGATGCAACCTAGAGATTGCTGGGGAGTTTACCGGGGGAGAATCTTGGACCAGCGGGAATAGAAGTCTGGGAGGGAGCTGGGCCAACAAGTTCCCTTCTTCTTCCTCTAATACAGGCGTCCTCAAACTGCGGCCTGCAGGCCACATGAAGTGGTGTGAATTGTATTTGTTAAGTCTCCATCTTTCTTTAAGGCTGCATAATATTCCATGGTGTACATATACCACAATTGATTAATCTATTCGTGGATCGATGGGCACTTGGGCTTTTTCCATGACTTAGCAATTATGAATTGGGCTGCAATAACATTCTGGTAAAAATATCTTTGTTATGATGTGATTTTTGGTCTTCTGAGTGTATGTCTAGTAGAGGAATTATAGGACTGAATAGCAGATCTATTTTTAGATCTCTAAGTGTTCTCCAAACATCTTTCCAAAAGGAATATATTAATTTGCATTCCCACCAGCAGTGTAAAAGTGTTCCCTGTTCTCCACATCCACGCCAACATCTCTGGTCTTGGGATTTTGTGATATGGGCTAATCTTACTGGAGTTAGATGATATCTCAAAGTAGTTTTGATTTGCATTTCTCTGATGATTAAAGATGATGAGCATTTTTTCATATGTGTGTAGGTCGCGCACCTGTCTTCTTCAGAGAAGTTTCTCTTCAAGTCCCTTGCCCAGCCTGTGATAGGATCACTTGTTCTTTTCTTGCTTATACGTTTGAGTTCTCTGTGGATTCTGGTTATTAAACCTTTATCGGAGACATAACCTGCAAATATCTTCTCCCATTCTGAGGGCTGTTTGTTTGCTTTACTTACTGTGTTCTTGGCTGTGCAGAAGATTTTTAGTTTGATCAGGTCCTAGTAGTGAATTTTTGAAGCTGCTTCAATTGCCCCGGGGGGTCCTCCTCATAAAATACTCACCCAGACCGATTTCTTCAAGGGTTTTCCTTGCACTCTCTTCTATGTTCATAGTTTTTTGTTTTAAACTATAGTCCGGCCCTCCAACGGTCTGAGGGACAGTGAATTGGCCCCCTGATTAAAAGTTTGAGGACGCCTGCTCTAATAGAAG
>CAUYPK010108616.1:0-21092 GCA_963574355.1 Loris lydekkerianus | reverse complement strand
CAGGAATGGAAGAAAAAGTATCCAATGTACTCAGCCCTACTATGAAGCTAAACTATAGCTTTCACATGAAGGCTATAACCCAACTATAGCACAAGACTATGGGGAAAGGGCCAAGGAAGGGGAAAGGAGGGGGGAGGTTTTGGTGAAGGGAGGGTAATGGGTGGGGCCATATCTATGGTGCATCTTAGAATGGGTACAGGCAATTGCACTAATGTACACAGCTATGATTTAACAATTAAAAAAAAAAAAGATGATTAAATTTAGATGGAAAATTTGAGGTTATCATTTTTTTTATAATGCAGAAGAAGGTTCATTTTCAAAATGAACCTGGAGTGGTTTTGTTAATTAGCATAATAATAGGAAGGCTTTGTAGTCTCAGCTATCATTATTAACCTTCTAGAATAAAATTGGAAAGCAAACCATTGTCAATTTCTGTAGTTTCACCTATGCAGGGAAAAAGGTGAGCCACAGGCTGCATGAAATCAATGGATGAATTACTATTTCTACAAAAGATTCATAGTTTGTGTGCACGAGTGCCTCTTAGTTTTTATTTTTTCCTCCCATTACTTGACTGTGTTGCATGTGAAATGGATTTGTGAATACATCTGTAATGATATTGTTGGTACTTTAATAAATTTAAACAAGAAAAATTAAATCATTTTTTTCATAAAAAAAAAAAAAAAGAAATTTGTCCTGCATCTTGATGGCTTAGAGCTTTGTAGGAGCTCAATAAATATTAAATCAAGGTCAAAACATTCATGGCCTATTGAATCATAAGGAAAAACTGATTTTAAAGTTCTACGCTATCTATAAAGGAGCCTCTGCTTCTAAACACTGAAGTCAAATTTTAGGTTTCTACCAGATATGCTTTACCAGACAATGTTTACAGCAGTCTGCACAGGGAAATATATTATTTGTGAAGTAAAGAAGAATAGAAACTTATTGGATGTTATGAATAAAATGAATAAAATATCTGGTAGCAAATAAAGGGAGGAGACTGAAGATCCCAGTTGCCTGTTGAATAGTATTCTTTACCCTCTAATTAAAAAATTGCTTTGAAAGTTAATAAAATTTAAATTTAAGTTTCAATAATTTCATAGATGAATTGAATCCTATGTGGGCTACAGTATCTAGAAGTAAAACCAATGAACACAGACTAATTCTAAATAATCTTACTCCATAGTGTTCTAGAGCTTTCCCTGGAAAATTTAGGCTTACTTAACAAAGTTAAATTTCATAACTATTATTTTTTATATATAGGTACTCAAAAACACCCTGTATGCTTTGGAGTTGCTTCTAGGAAAGTTCTATAAGAATTCGAATAAGGACTTGGTTAGGGTGCCGGCCACATACACCGGGGCTAGCAGGTTCAAACCCAGCCCAGGCCTGCTAAAACTATAATTGCCAACCACAGCAATAGCAACAACAACTAAATAGTGGGGCATTGTTGTGGGCACCTGTAGTCCAGCTACTTGAGAGGCTGAGGCAAGAGAATCACTTAAGCCCAAGAGTTTGAGGTTGCTGTGTGCTGTGACAGCATGGCCCTCTACCAAGGGCGACAAAGTGAAATTGTGTCTCAAAAAAATAGTAATAATTAAATTTAAAAATTTTAATAAAAGAATTTGAATAAGCCGAGGTTCCTATGGAAGACCAGGTACCTAGTCTAGTATAGGTACCTAGTCTAGACCAGGTACCAGGTCTAGTATAAAGAAACAAGTCAAAATCCCAGGTTCGTCATTCAGAAGTTATGTGATCTAGCACATTGCTTAACTTTTCTAATCCTCACACCCATCATCGATAAAATGGGATGATAACACTCTCTTTCAGAAAGCTTTCCTTTAGAATAAGAGAGAAAATATATGGAGAAGAAATTACATGTAAGAAGTATGAAATAAAAAAAATTGTTAAATCTGAAAGACACACATATGTTTCTCCAGAAGGAGTAAAGAATGGGCCCTGGAAGACTTTTGGCTGCTCTGTTGCTTTGACAGCACAATGCTTGAGCGTATCAGCAAAGAGTGATACTGAGCGACTCCCATCAGTCCTGATCCATGAACTGGAAGAAGGCTTTGGAGACACTCCGGGATGGCTTCAGAGACTTGCATCAAGTAGGGCTCTCATAAAGCAGCAAGGTAAAGCTTCCCGAGGAAATCAACACTATAGTTTCCTAAGATAGAAAGGCTTTTGAAAGATGAGCTGATTCTGTACCACTCACAAAGATTCTTATAACTTGGACTATACATTAATTCCTATGATTTTTGCCTATTGAAATTGTTCAAGGTCTATGTCAAACTTGGCTTTTCCCAAATATTTCCTCACATTAAATATAGCTTTCTTACCTCTGAAAATTGTCTTGCATTCTAGATCTCCATGTACCTTATTTTGTATTTACCTGTGTATTTGTCTTACTGTCTAAGTTAACTAGCTATTGCCATCATAATGCTACATGAAAACAACCCCAAATGTGAGTGGATGACAACTACTATTGCTGATTTTTCTCCTTTTTGTGTTTGTAATATTATCCTATAACCAGTGGCATGTTATTGTCATGGTGATCACAGTAGCATCAGAAGACAAGCACACACACATTTGAAGCCACTGCTGCATCACGCACAGTCATTCCAGGCACCACAGCAAGTTGGATGGCCTACCCTAAAATCAATGGGCCAGTTATATACATTTCACATACACTGGTGGAAGATCAGCCAATGGCACAAGGTGAGGGAGTAAGAAATTGAGAAAAATTGCCCACCACCATATTATGTATAGCATAGGGCAAGCTCTATTATCCCAAATATGTATTGTTCATTTATAGAATCTAAATAGCGAAGTAAGTGCTTTAAAAGCATTTATGCTTCCTCAGTCAATTCATTCACAGTAGAATACCCCAAATCCAAAGCAATCCCATTTCACCTAAAGGGTCTGGCACTCAGACAACACACAACAAATGTTTGTTGAATTAATTTCTTGAAAAAATAGAAATTCAGAATCTCTTATATGTTCCCTTGATGCACATCAGCCACCTAAGTGGGACTTCATTATACAGTTGGTGCGCATCTAGAAGTCACAAAAGATCCGACATAAAAACCCAGTCAATAGCACTTTAATGTTTCAAAATTGTGCGCTTTAAGAATCAGGTAGTGTCTGGAGTGATTAAGAGAGGATTATCAGGCTCATGGTCTCTATGCAATCCCTTCTGTGGTTTGCTGCACAAAGTAGGGAACTACATCAGGGAGACAAACCTTTCCTGCCTTTGTGGATGAGCCTTAAAATCAAGCTGGACCTACTTCTCTTGGGGTTCCTTTTTCTGTTTCTCATTTTTATTTTATAACTTCCATGAGACATAAATGTCTACAATATCTGAAGAGCTGAATTAGTTTGGTAAGTGGGAACAAAATTATTGAGTCTTCATTTGCTGATTGTATCCATGAAAAAGAAGCTTTTCTGAATTTTGTTTGGATTTTTCACTCTTAGGCTGTATCAGCACAGTGGAAAGCCTATTTCTGTGTCTTTTACCTATATAATGACAGTAAAGTTTCAACTACAAAGAAGCCTCAAGGCCCAGTGATTATTTAATTATTTTCTGGAAAATAATTTCTGAATGTGACAAGGCCATCAGCAATCTCCTCGCACCTACTAAACGCATTTCTTCCTTCACCTTGTCAATTCCGTCTTCTTAGATTACTTCCCCTGCAGCGGCTGTCTGGAGCCTCAGGTTTCTAAAACTGGGGAGAAGGCTCTTTACAGAAAAGATTGGAAAATTACAAATACAACATTAGATTTCTTTTTTAACAAAGCCTGCCAGTTAGGAACCCTGAAAAGCTTTATTGGCTTCAGAATTAATTCACCAAAATGCTTCCCTTGTAACTAGGATCTCCAGATAAAATACACAATGCTCAGTTAAATTTGAATTTATATAAACAACAAATAGCTTTTTATTATAAGTATAGAATCTTTGGGACATACTTATACTAAAAAAAGTATTCATTATTTATCTGATACTCATATTTAACTAGGCATCCTATATTTATATTGACTACTCCTAGTGACCCTACTTAAAACATGAGAAAAAAGGCATATACCTCAGTCTCCAAAATAAATCTATAAATGCCCATATGGACCTCCGTAAGCCTTCTCTCACTTCCTTAGATAATTTTTATTATGGCCCTTATATTAATAAGTACCTTAGAATTAAGTTTCATTCCTCTCTGATTAAATAAAAACTATGGATTCACGAATGAATGCTTTTCATTCAAAGATAACTTCAGTAGCAAAGAGACTAAGAGAATTTGAAATCAATGACAATCAATAGTTATATTAAGAAAAACCTAACATTGCCACACACAAATTCCTTGGTAATGTGCTCCAGCCTTTACAGTCAAGATGCCCTTCATAATTTGCAGCCCAAACCCTCCTACTTGCGTTTAACCTTCTTGTCCTTTCCTCAATTGAATGGGAAATATCACTCATTAATATATGGCTTTCCAGAGTTGAACACTATTAAATCTTTCTCAGGCTACTCTTCGCCAAGTTAAAAAATCTCCATTGCATCAGTGTTTGCTCCAGAGAACATCGCCCAACACCTTCACAGAGTTGACACCCCCACTCCCAACACACACAGAGAGTCCCTTCCTTACGTCTCAAGATACTTCAGTTTTGAGGTTTGACTACAAGTAAGAATGCTAAGGAAGACTTGAAATCAATACTGAATGCAATTTAGGAATAATCTTATAAATATGAGTTCCTATTCTATTTTTGAGGATCTTCTGGGAAACTGCAAGTGTATTTTGAATTTGTTCTCATACTGACCAGGAACTGGAAGGCCCTGTCAGATAAATGAGAGGAAGAGTGTGGTTCTGTGAGCTGTAGAGTAAGTGAAGGACGAAATTTTCTGTGGATGAGTCACATGCCTAACAATTTTGTTAAATATGTATTTAGTTGTACAGAGTAAACTGTACAACTAAAAGCGAAACAAAAGGAAATTAAAAAAGTGTTAAAAATAATATTTTAACATTTAAATTTAATATTGAAACATTAAAAAAATAAAATTTAATCCATACTTCCCAAAGTGACAACTTTTAAAATAATATTTATGTATTTATAAGTTCTATATTTTTTAGAGGCTTATCTCATTGTAATTGCAAATATTTTTCCTTACATGTAAATGGTAAAAGTAAAACTATTTTATTGAAGTCTTGAAGAGAATAAATGAGAATACCTTAAGTGTAAGACAACAAGCATTGAATTAAAGTTTCCTCTCATTATTATCATTTTCACTACTTGTTTAAAAAATTTTATATACATATAAAACTTATATGTATATAAATACATAGATATGCATATAAATACATATAAACATATACACTATTCATTTGTAAAAGTTATTATATATGTATATGCATATGTAGGAGATATTCTTTTCTCTCTCTCTTCTCTTAGTTTTATTTTTTTATTATGCCTCTGTCTGCATATCTTATTTTTAATTATTAAATAGTTTTTAGTCTAAATGTAGACTACTTAAAATAGAGAGAATTAAAATTATAGTTATATTTTTATTATAAAATACTCTCATTTCCATGCTAATAATGAAGGTGATTTCAAAAATTTAGATGTTAAGTACAGTATTGTATAAAATTTGACCTTAAAATAAGATATAATCTACACCTTCATGACATTTATCCATTGCTATTAGTTCTACTCTCTGAAAAAGCATTCTATCTTTCTTTTCATTAAGTATTTCAATACTTCCTTCTGGCCACTCCTCAAGTATCTAAAAATATTTCTAAAGTAACTGCCCGCATGGAGGTGTTTCTTCACTTGTTTAGTTGAATTTATCTTGTAAAACACTCAGAACTTACAGTACCCCAGGAGTTATTCTCCATGTTGAAGACAAAAACAAAAGGATGAAAGATCAATTGAATGGGAAAGATGGATTTTAAGATACAGAGAAATACAAGATGAATAAAATTTTGGAGTCGGGGGCGGCACCTGTGGCTCAAAGGAGTGGGGTGCTGGCCCCATATACCAGAGGTGGCAGGTTCAAACCTGGCCCTGGCCAAAAAAAAACTGCAAAAAAAACTGCAAAAAAAAAAAGAAAGAAAGAAAGAAATTTAGGGTCAGTGCAGTCCCAGGAAAGAGGGGCACCTACCCTTACCATTCTGTGTGATAATACTTCTCAATTCTTCACTTTCCCTATGGCCATACTTTCAAGATCCTTCAACACAGTGGTTTTCAATCAGGGACAATTTTGCCTTTTAGGGAATGTCTAACAATGTTAAGATTTTTGTTGTCACTTTGGGACAGGAGATGGAAGAGAAGGTCTATTGTTACCCCGTGGATAGAGACTGGGGAGGCTTCTAAGCATCTGCAGTGCAGGGAACCACTGCCACCCCACCCCCAGCAAAGAATTATCTGATCCAAAATGTTGATAGTTTGAGAAACCCTGCCTGGCTTCAAAAACTACCCAGCTTTTAAATGCCCTTGGTAAAATGTGGAATTCAGGTAAAAAAAAGACAAAATTCCAGATATGTTCTGACTAACCTGAATACAGTACAATATTTATTAATCTATACTCCACATGTGAATTAATTAGTGTAAAATGGAATAAAACCATTTTAATAGTCATTCACAGTATTGGCTCATAGAAATTTGAGTCAGCTAAAACCACTATATTGATCAATTTTTCCTATATAAATTTTGTGTTAGTTTTAACGTATAGCCTACTGAGAACTTCTGAGCCTCAATTTAGTTATTTTCGATTTTGATATGTTTGACCTTTACATCTTTTTTCAAATACTGGCAAACACATTAAGAAGATGGAGGTTCACATTATTAAACTGCACAAGTATCTTGTGAGCTTGAAACTGATAAATAGAACATTCCTAGGAACAGATTTTCACTAATGAAGATTGTGCTGCACATGACATTATTATTAAAACCAAAAAATAGTGCTGCAGAAGTCTGTATGGGTCAAAATTCTGCAAACAAACAGAACCAATAAGTATATATTGATAGAAGATTGATTACGGGAATTGGCTCACATGATTATGTCCAAAGGCAGGGGACTACGGCTCTCTCACCTCAAGGAGAGAGAAAATTTGCCCTTCCTCTGCCCTTTTTTGCCATTCAGACAAATTGGATAATGTTTCACCACATTAATGAGGGCAATACTCTTTACTTAGTCTACTGAATGAAATGCTAATCTCTTCCAGAAATACCCTCGAAGACACACTCAAGAATATCATTATTCTTCTCTGGTTAAATAAAGACTATGGATTTTAAATTAATTTTTAGTATAGGATATCCTAGGCATGATATAAATACCATAGGATTAAGTATTTACTATTACCTGAGCATCCTTTAGTTTAGCATAAACTAACATAAAATTAACTTGCCTAGGGCACTGAGGTTCCTTGAATAGTATTTTAAAATCAGAGCTTCCCTAAGCCTCAGGTATGTCCACATCTGTAATTTGAACGTAATAACGTCTATGTTGTAGAACTATTGTGAGGATTAGAACTCAGTGATGGCATCCAAGTGTTGTTATTTTTTGAAATACTATTCAAGGAAGGGCATTCATTGTATTTGAAAGGACATAGAGGTGGCAAAAAAAAAAAAAAAAAATCTCCCTGCCCACTTACTTACCGTGTGCCCTTGGGCAAGTTCCTCAGTCTCACAGAACCTCACATGATCACTAAAAATAAGTACTAGAATTCATACCTCATTCATGTGGCCCTAATATTGCCATGTCATCTTCCACCAGAGTCCATATATTCACCCAACTATATAGCCAGCCAGTTCTTGCTTCTCTTTAGTACACAGAGGTGTCCTCCTGGACTATTGTCAAATGCTTTCCTAGACTAGTACCATACTTTACTTTTCCTTACTGAGACTCTGATCGTATTCACTTATTTGTGAAGAAGGTAAGTTTATGGGTAGGTGATTAAGGAAAGCATTCAAAGGAAATCACAGAAGTAAGCTAGCTCTTTACTAATCATTAAAACATGGAGAAAGAGGCTACCAATTTCCCTTTATTATTCAACTTTGGTGAGCTTTTACCTCTTCTTAGAAAAAATACATAAAATATTCTCTGCCTTTTAAATATTCTACACTTAAAGCATTATAGTCAGGAAAATTAAGATTTCTTTTATACCCAATTAAAATGATGCCTTAAAAATACAGACAGGAGATAAATTTAAAGTTAAAATTCAAAAAGGCAGAAAAGGCAAATATATAACATTAACACATTTTAATATCAATGATAAAAGTATGAGTATAATATTCTTCCTACTCTTTGTGAAGTTGCAATATTTTATAATGAGAAGTAAAACAAATTACAAAGTTCATGATTTGATAATACTTGTCTTACCTTTAGAAAGTGATTTTTCTTTAAAATATTTTCATCATTCATTAATGCAGTTCAATATAATTTACCTCCAAATATTTTTCTCAAATGTAATTCTTAAAACTTGTTAGATCTCAACCTTTAAAAGATAATCAGAATCCCAATAAAACCCTCACCACAGTCAAAGCATAAAATCTGTCATTTTTACTTTCAAGCCTTACTAAATATGCTGCCATTGAGTACAGCATTAAATTCAGATTTGATTTATTATCAAATGCAGAGTGCTTCAATTTCATTTTAGATCCCTCACATTTAAACAATATTTAACAGCGCTGAAAGCTGTTGCTGAGGTTGACAAGAGTTAGTGTAACAAGTAAATGAGACAACTGCCATTTTCACATGTATGAGTTAGTTGACAGTATTTTAAGTCACTCATACTTGAAGTTGTAGTTAATTATTGAGTATGCTGTATATAAAGTGAACGTAGTGAGTTCAAAGGTGGTTAAAAAAAAAAATCTACCTTTCAATTTTTCTTAAATCTTTCCAAATCTCATAATATTTTCTTTAAAAGGAAAACACTGCCAAAAAAATATTACAAGAACCCTCATAAATATTTCATCACTATAGACTTGCCCAGAGGGTATAGCAGATGTGTGTAGTGAATCCCCTTGCCTCACCCATGGGAGGCTGAGAGCAGATTGTCAGAGCTTAGAAAGTGGCATGAGCTGAGAAATAAGAGTTAGCTGATCACACCCACGAATGTGATTGCTTCTCAAGACCAAACATCAAGACCAACGGTAAAGTCCCAAAGCCTCTGTGTCAGTATTGGAGAGCTATGATTCTGGTCCTGACACTGGACAGGAGTTTGAAAACTACTTTATGCAAATGATGACTATCATTTCTGGAGAGTTCACTGTGCTAAACACTTTATGTACAACAATGCCCATAATTCTCATCTCCACCAGTGATGGCTAATTTTATGTGTTAATTTGGTTAGGTCATAGAGTGCCCAGATATTTTCTGGGCATTATTCAAACATTATATTGAGTGTTTTTGACAGTGTTTCTGAGAGTGTTTTTGAATAAGAGTAACATTTGAATGAGTAGGCTTCACAAAGTAGATGGCCCTCCCGAAAGTGGATGAGGTCCAGGCATCAGCTAAAGATCTAAATAGAATGAAAAGATTGACGCTATCCCAGAGTAAGAGAGAATCTCTTCTGCCTGATTGCCTTCAAAGTTGGGTATTGGTTTTGTCCTGACTTTGGACTCAAACTGAAGCATTGGATCTTGCTGGGTCTTCAGGCTTCTATCTACCCTTTAGACTGGAATGATACCACATTGGCTCTCCTGGGTTCCAGCTTGCCAACTTACCCCTGCAAATTCCGAGACTTGTCAGTCTTCATAAGCGCTTGAGCTTATTCCTTAAACAGTTTTGTTTAGCATAAGATCCACACCCTTTTTGTTCTGTTTCTGGGAGAATCCTGATGAATATGCCACATGTAAGGTAGTACATTTATTTCCATTTTCCAGTTGAAGGATGGGAAAGCATATATTACTTTTCTAACATTTCTTCTCCTGCTAAAGTGTAAGTTCCTCAAGGGTAAGTATTTTTGTCTGTTTCATTCACTGATGTGTCTGAAGTGCCTAAATAATATGTCATGTATTAGGAACTCAGTCCATTAACTAAATGAATAAATTCAACTAGAAAGCAGCAGAGCTAGGGCTAGAAATTATGTCCAGGCTGCTTCCCAGTGCTGGTATTTTGATCTCTATTACAAACTATGTCTTAAAATTCCTCGATGTTTTCCAAAGCATAGTCCTTAAACTTACTAAACTACCGTATATACTCGAGTATAAGCCGAGTTTGTGCCAAAAAACCCAAACTCGGCACAAATTTTGTTCCGGAAAAAACTCGGCTTATACTCGAGTGTATACGGTATTTGATCTCAGACCTAAAGCTATTAACTCCTGAAAGATGATAGAGGCAACATTCCACAAGATTCCAACAGGTGGAACAATCGACTTACAAGATGTAATTAAGTTGGAGAAAAATAAAGACTATTTCATTGTTTCCAAACAGCAAAGAAATTTGTATGGATGTCAAAGGCATAGCTTAGCAAGCACATAAATAAAAAAGTCCCAGGAGGATTAATTGACAAGAGCTTGGTATAAATCAGCATGGAAAAGTGGTTGCCAACAGAGCTAATGCAATTCTTGGCTACATTAATAGGATATTTTGTCCAGATCAAGGGAAATAATTCTATTCTCTTATGTCTCTATATCAAATCTCAACAAAGGCACACACTTCAAGAAGAGAGGTAAACTGGAGTACATTCAAAGGAGAGTCACCAGGTAGAAGAGGAGAATCAAAGCCATCTTATACAAAGATTAACTGAACAAGCAGATGTTTGCCAGAAGTGAAAAGTTAGCAAACACTTCATATGCCTTCAAAATTTATAAGGTTGTCAGGTCTAAGAATGTTATTGTATTTTCTTCCCTGGCCCCAGAATAGACTTTGGCCTAATGAATGAAAATTAATGTTACAAGGTACTGTCTCAATTTTCCAAAAGATGGGGGACATCAGGAAAATAGTTAAGTTCTTCATCCCAGGTACTATTCAAAATGGACAAAGCTAAAAATTTGTACTTACTGTACTTACTTGATAGTTGAGCCTCAGAAGGATTGTTAAAGGAGAAGACACTTATGGTTCTTTCCAGACACAAAGACCATGATGCCCAATCAGGACATGAATGGAAAAGAATCAAGGCAGTCAGAATAATAAGAAAAACGAAATTTATTGTGTGTTTTATGGTGTCAGCACTGTGTAGCAAGCTTTCATGTATACTATTTTATTGACTCTTCAAACATAATGTCATAAAATATTATTTCCATAATCTTAGAAGGGTGCAGGTGAAGTTTACTAAGTGTAGAGTATAAGGGTTTGAACACAATAATTGAGAAAATGTCATGAAGGCTAGGTTAACCAGTTCGGTGAAAATATTTCAGACTGTATATGGAACCAGCACATTGTACCTCATGATTGCATTATTGTACATAGCTATAATTTAATAAAAAAATATTATTTCCATTGGAGAGAGAAGGAAACTGTTGTTCAAAGAATCTAAGGAATTCACTTATTTTCACAGATCAAGTAAGAATACAGATTACTATGACTTCAAAGATTTTTCCTCCAAAAACAAAAGCTCATTTAAAGATTGCTGACACTTTTCCAGTGTGCCTGTCAGATCCTTACTGATTTTTTCTAAAGGAAGATATTGGTCCTGAAGTTCATGCAGCCACACAGGAAAGAAAATGTTCCTGAGCCTGTAAGGGTTACCTGCCTCACACCATGTAGGACCTCTATGCTTTGATCTGTAATCACATCTTTTAAAAGAAAGTGACAACAATATTATAAGATTATTTGAATAAGGCCATCCTTAAAAAGTTTGTTGCACCCAAATTTTGCATAAGATATGAGATTTTACATGATTTACTTCTGATGGTAATGACAGGGGAATTTATAATAAAGCAACATTTCAAAGAACTCAGAATATGAGTCTAAACAAAACATCCTTTCCTGATTTATTTAATAAGCCAGCATGTTTTTAGTTACCCTAAATTCTTATATAAGCTACTGTGTTTAGACATTCTAAAGTCATCCAGCCTGTATAAACTATGTTCAAAATCCTCCCACCTCATTTGAATTTAGTAAACATTCTTGAAATGGCTGGCATGGCCTGACACCATGCCCATCTTCCCTCTTTGATGGCACCTGGTCTCTTCTCTCCCTTCCTGCTTAGCTGCAGCTGCACTGGTGTCTTGGTTGGTTATTGAACATCCACCTCTGAGCCCTTGCTGTTCCATGAATGGGATGCTCATTCTCTCCTTGGCATTTTTAGGTCTTGAATGAAACGTCACCTTCTCAATATCGTCTTCTTTGACCATCCTATTAAAAATTAAAACCCCTCTACCTAAAGCTCCTGTAACCCTTACCTACCTTATATTTTCCCCCAGAAATTACCAACATTTATACTGTCTCGGTATATATTATTTATTTTGCAGAATCACTTTCATTCACTGCTACATCCCAGAGCTTAGAATGAATGTTTGATGAATAAATGAATGAATGAGTGAATCAATGGTGGCCTTCATTTTTAAATAAACTTCACATAGCTATACTACATAAAGATGGTGTAATATCCTGTATGGGTTACCACTCCTGTATACATTTCTCACCTAACATTATGTAAAGAATCCTCTAAAAATGTCTTGAAAGCACTAAAAAAAAACCCTATTAAAATGCAATAATGTCTCTAAAATTAAAAAAAAAAAAGAGTATGATTTAGATCTTTGTATTTTCTCCATGCCAAAACAACATGGTTGCAGATAAATAGGGTGGTTTTCATTCTGTTAAAAGTATTGTTAAGAGATATAAGCATTAGAATAGGTGATGCATATTTTAGCTTTAGAATCTCATAGTCTTTCCAAAGAGTAGGGAGGAAAGTCTTCTTACTCATTGCCTCACTCACAGAATGTATCCTCAGAAATATTCTCACCAGAATCATTAATGCATTTTCAAATTCTACTATGCAGAATCCCACGCCAGATACTAGGGATATAGGTGAAACAAGTGAACAAGAAAGTCCTGCCCTGGAAGGGCTTCAGTTACAACTGGAGAGAGAGAAAGATTGATACTTGCTGCCTTGGAATAAGCAGAAATACTGCCAACATACTTAGAGGTGAATGATACACAAGAAGATCTGAAAGGTTTTAGTTGGAAAAGCTCCTTGAATAACTGAGAAGGGATTACAACGGGATGAAACACATCCGTATTAGTTATAACTTGTTCCCAGCTGTGAGCTATTTCCTCTAGTGCCTCTGAAGGATTAATAAGGTTATCAAGACAGAGTGTCACAGGCAGTAAGTGTTTTAACCCCTACTGACCTGTCATGGAGCAACTGTGAAGCCTTAATAGTATCTAAATTGTTGAGTGCAGTTCCATGCTACTAATTTACATCTGAGTACCTTATTTCATTCTTTATTCCCCATGACTAAAGAACTCGACAGTATTTTTGATTGGTGTTGCTGCAGTGATAATATTTGATGCTACAACGTTCTGAAGGTTTATTTTACATAATTTTCAGCTCTCTATTTTAAATCTCTCACTTAGTCATACTTAATCCTCAAAAATTCTCACTCTTTCAAGTTTATTTCCTAGTCAATCCAGTTATAGAAAGCAAATGTTTAAAGGACCACTCAATAAAGCCAAGGTAGACAAATTGATTTTAGGTTGCATCCACTTCTACAAGAAAATACTAGAAGCACAGATTAGAATCAACACACATTCTTTCTTTCTATGAATTTGGAGACTCTTTTTTTTTTCTTTAACTTGCAAATACTTCATGCCAACACATTGAACTTATTATTTTAGGCTGCTTGCTAATTTGTAAACAGACTGAGAAAAAAAATCATGAGTATTTTGTTCCTTCATGACTTGGAATGAGATTGAAAGTTTTGATTTTGCTTGGCCTATTATTCTACATACCTTGTACCTGGAAAACTATAGTTCCAGGGTATTATAAGGTACAAGGAAGGTCTGTGGAGAGAGGAAAGCCAGCAGTTACTGCTTAACACCACCTGTCAGAAAACTCGATGCTGCCAGAATATATCCACCTTCCCCGCATTAACAATGCTTCTAGAGATGAATACAACATGAGCTCAAAGGTAATAGATGCTGCATTTTGATAAGGTTTTAATAGACATGGACATTTCAATAAAGCTATAACAGGTGACAGCTTAAATTCAGTGTCTGAGAAAGCTTTTAATTAAGATTTATAAGGCCAGCTACTGGAAGCAAATATAAAATAATGGTTAGACATGGTAAAAAAGGAAGATGACTGATGGTTTCAGTGGTTCAGAACTAACCCTCATTCTAACTTAGTTAATTCAATAAAATTCCCAAATATACAGGGTGTTCTTTTTAGCTCTGTTTCACACAGGATGGAGAGGAACTCTAGAATAACCCAGCATGGACATGAGAGTTAAAAAAAAAAATGCCAGGCTCTTTAGGTGGGCCATGAATGACAATATCACAGTGTTCTACTGGCTTCTGGTGATTAGGAAATATTATTCCCAGCAACAGCAATGCCCAATAGAGTTTTAGTCTTATTCCCTACAATGTCAAATAGGCTTCTGACCCTGTTTCTCATCCTCTCTTGTCCAAAAGCTGGTTCAAAAATGTCAGTGCAATCACAGTGAAAATAACACTTCTATGAATCCAGTTTCTCATGAATACTGTTAACCTTCCTCAGGGTAACCCAAAGGAGGTGACCACAGCCTCGCTCAGGGAGCACTTGCAGTGCACTGTCAGCAACACTTACTGACAAACGGTCCACATGCTTCTTTCTACAGCTGGGAGATCACAAGGGAAAAACACAACATATATACTTTTTGATAGGATCAAGTTGAATCGATGGCCTTTAATTCCACCTGAAAGAAGTCAGTACCAAAACAGAAAAATAACTATAAAAAGCAGAACACTCAAAAATATTGGAAAAATTCTGTGCACTAATTCCTCCTATTATCAAGGTAGGCTAAAAGTTTGTGCATGAATATTCATTGTAATATGGATAGTAAAGTCCATTTTAATGTGGTCTTAGGTAGAAATGAAAAATATCTTATTGGAAAATGAAAGGCTACCCTTTCTTCATATAACTTGGCTTAATTATATCTTTGTTGTAGGACATTGTAGAAGGCAGAACTTAAGGACAACAAACTAAGGTATGCCACTGGGGTCAAGGGTCAAGACAAATTTCAAGGTGCTATGAGGCTTCTCTTAACTGCTTATAATAAAATGAGAGAAGAGGGAAGTTATTCAAAGATGGAATTTATAATTATAAGGGAGTCAGAATGTAAATATTTAGAAAATTCTCAGACTGGCCCTGTGAAGAATGAGAAAGCCTGGATAGCAAGAAAACCAAAGGTACGAGCAAGTGATCATGATAAAGAGATTAGTATAGACAGAGGTAAGCCAAGTGTGTTTATCATGGGAGATTGACCCCACAGGCATTTCAGAGATCTTTGAGGTTGTCATACCTGTCACAGCCTTAGAGTTCTGGGTCCTTAGGGGAATAGTCTCATAGGAAGGATCCTGGTTGCCTATGAGACCTGGGGGCTCACTGCTCAGGGCTAATTTAAGTGTTGGCTCCTGCTTTCCAGGTACAGCTCAGGCCAATGTTCCAGAAGGCACAAGCTATGAACCCCAGTGGCATACGCATGCTAATTCTGTAAGAGCACAGAGTGCAAGAGATGTAGAGGTGTGCATTCCTCCACCGGAATTTTAAGGATGTTGTAGAATGTTCCAGGGTCCAAGTAGAGACCCACCACAGAGGGAGAGCCACTATAGAAAGGCAATGCTTAGTGCCTTAGGGCCTTAAGGGCAGAGTTGCCCCAGACACCCTATAACTCTAGAGTCACTAGCATGCAGTGCCAGCCTGAGAAAGCTGAAGGCATGTGACTTCAATGTGTGGGAGCTCATAGATGGGCCACATGGATACAGGGCTACCCTGGGCCTTGAAGGCCCCAACCAATTCCAGAGGCAGGACCTGGAGTCAAGAAGGTTATTCTTTAGTCTTAAAATTTAGTGTTCTTTACCCTGTTGGGTTTAGGACTTAAATAGAGGACCTGTTACTCCTTTTTTTTTTTTTTTCTGCTACTCCTTTTGGAATGGGAATGTCTATCCTGTGCCCATTTTGCCACTGTATTTTACATGTACATATTTGTTTGATTTCCTAGGCTAACTGAGGATCAATTTGTTTCAGGATGAATTGTACCTGGAGTCTCACCTGCATGATGTTTAGATGAGAATTTGGACTTAGACTTTTGAGTTGATATCAGAATAACTTAAGACTTTGGGAGCTATTGATATGAAACGAATATATTTTGCCTATGAAGGCATAAATTTGGGGGTCAGAAGCATAATTTGATGATCTGATATGTCCCCTAAAGTTCATGTGTTATAAACTCAAAACCGCAGGCTACCATGTTGGGAGGTGCTTAGGTCATAAGGGCTCCATTCTTATGAATGGATTAATTCCCCCAATAAGAGCTTGACAGGCCAGGTGTGCTGGCTCATGCCTATAATCCTAATACTCTGGGAGGCTGAAGCAAGAGGAACACTTGAAGTCAGTAATTCAAGAGTCTGAGCAAAGCAAGACTCTGTCTTTACAAAAATTAGAAAATTAGCCAGGAATTGTGGTGGGCACCTGTAGTCCCAGCTATTCTGCAGGCAAAGGCAAGAAAATTGCTTGAGCTCAGGAGTTTGAGTTTGCTGTGAGACTGAGGCCATAACACTCTAGCCTGGATGATAGCAAGATTCTGCCATGTGAAGACAGTGTTCCTCTTCCCTCAAGGATATAATGTTCAAGGTACCACCTTGAACTCTTACCAGGCACCAATCCTGGTACCTTGATTTACTGAGGTACCACACAGGCTTCAGAACTATGAGAAATAAATTTTTGTTCTTTACAAATTCTTCAGTTTGTGGCATTCTGTAGTAGCAAAATAGACAAGCTAAGATGATTGCCAAAAGCAGAGACAATTTCTTAACTATTTTTGTATTCCAGTGCCTAAAACAGTGCCAATAATATAACAGGCACTTACTAAATTTTTTTTAGATGAAGAAGAGACAAACGAAAGAAGAAATGAATGTCAGAACCCAAGACAGGTTTCCAGCATGGCAAGATGAATGGCACAGAGTCTGCCCTGATATAGGTTACAAGTTAGTTACAGGAGATAGAAATATAAAAAGGAAATTATGATTTATACAGTAAGAAAAAATATGTTAATAGAAACAAAAGAAATATAATAAGAATGTCAAGTAAATAATCATGTCCAGGAATGATTTTATATATTCTTTTTTAAATGCACTGACCATGTATTTATCGAGTAAAGATATATACATGCATTAAGACGTTAGAAATATCAGGCTGAATAAGAAACAGTAGTTTCTGCCTTTGTGGAAAAGGAATTGAAATAATATTATCAAAAGCTATGTATAAATAAATATATGTAAGATTTTCTCTCTTTCTCTTCCCACCATTGACCATTGGGAAAAGGTATGAGAAACAGACCAAAGATATATAATGAGAAAGAGATATACATTTAAGTGTTTGTGCCATAATATAAACTTGGGGGAAATGTTAGAGATACCAATATTTACTCCATACCTGAGACTAGATTTTTCTAAGACTAGATTTTTAATCAGCTTTAGCAGTAGGAAAGCTATTTTGACCTTTATGGGATTACCTCCTGTATCTAGTGTCTCAATCGATTCTAAATTCTAGACTCTTAAGTTTTACAGTTGGCAGAAAACAAAGTAGCATCTACAATCAGAAAAGGTTATTCTGGAACCCATAATACTAATTTGGAATTTTTTTTTTCTGACAGGCTGTATTTCAAATTATCAGAGCAATGAGATTGGATTGCCAAGGAAGAGTATAGGATTCTGAAAGTGAGGACTTAAGAGGGGTCAGCACTAATGAGTGGAAAGAAAGAAAGAAAGAAAAGAAGTTGAGTTAGTTTATTCAGAGAGTAATGGAAAGAGTTACTAAAGGAATATAGTATAAGTGAAGGGAAGAGAAAATTTTATGGAAAAAAAAAAAAAAAAAAAAAAGGATGATGGGCCCAAAGTAGCCCTGTGATTTTTCAATCATGGTAATGCTGAGACCTCAGCAAGAGAGAGATGAGAGTTAAAAGTAGAGTAAATGGCAACAAGGAACAGTGGAACATATTTGTACTTACAAAGAGGAAAATAAGGGCCAGACAGGAGCATTCAATATGCAAGTTTTCTTTTCAAGAGTACCACTGAAATACTAAATGACTTTTTAAATGCACATTTTAAAAATAATTGTGTTAATAAAAAATTGCATATTTAGTTCCTTATATAACTGATAAAAATTTTCCTGTTATTTTCATAATTAAATTTATTTTATAAAATTCTATTTAGTATAAAAGTTGTCTTTTTTGTTTCTTTTTTCCTCCTTCGTCAATTTATCATAACATAAAATACCTTTAGAAAACAAACTTATAAAACTTATGGAAAAGTTGAGTTTTATAAACTCAAAAAACTAAAAAAATTACATGAGGAGAATATAACTTCAAAATACCAATTACAGAAATATATATAGTCATAATTAACCTTATTGAGATTTACGTGAGCATGTTAGTCCACAATAGCTGCTACTGATGTCACAAATTGTTTAAGTACAAATAAAGTCACTTTTAAAGATAAATTATATTACAAATAGACTTGAAACAGATCGGAAATTCTCTCCCTAGTCTCTATGCTGAACTTCCCATCAAAAGATTAGCCAATTTTCTACCATAAGCAACTGGCTTTGTGCTGCTAATTAATTTGAATTACCTTTTCATTTACAAAAGTGTTTCATTTTGTTCTAATTAAAAACTGTGTTTGTTTTATAAACTTAATTTTCTATTCTGTCTTAAGTATATACATTTCTTTTTCCATCCTACTGGGCTTTTAGTGACTATACAGTTTTTGTTAGATCATACTTACTGTTCATTTTCAAAGCAAAAATAGAGTGAAAGTTAGCAATAATAACAAATTCACGGACCATGAAATTGGTGCATTGAAATAAATTGCACTAATTTGGTTTAAGAGTTGAATATTGCCAAATGAATCCTCTTAACACAAACTCTATGATAATAAAAGCCCTCATTTTTGACACTGCTCAAAAACATAAGGAATAAGTCTTTGGAAATAAGGTAACATAAAATAGAACTCAAATTGCAGATGAGGAAGTGAGATATGGCATTTCAAAACTCGACAAGAGCCAGCAAGTTCTACATCAGCTTGGGACTTTGCAGTTCATGGTCATTGGGAGTAGCAACCCCTTGAGAGGAGATTTGCATATTTCTGAATAAAGCTTGAAAAAAATACTCTTATACAAATGAGAGAGAGAAAGAGAGAGAGAGAGAGAAAGAATGTGCTTCCTCATCCTTCACAGTTCTTGCTGACTATTCTTAAAGCAAAATTTGATTTAAATCATCACAAAAATTAAATGGCCTTCTCTTACTTTGAGTTTGTTTTGAAGGATGTTAAAAAAGCCTTGGAGAAAGTTTGGTGGCTGCTGGACCTGTATTTGTCTCATAGATAAACAACTAATTTTATTTCTAGGGGATTAACATGACTCTGCTGTTCTGGAATGTGTGTCACTATCATAAGTAGCTCTGCATTTTGAAAAGAGAATAAAAATGTCTTTTGAAGATAGAGAACATTTTTTCCCCTTTAAAAACACATAAAATTTAAGGCTGAATCCATCTGTCCCTGCTACCTTTACTGATTTTTAAATCAGCTCTAAACCATTCAGTCTTCCCACATTTGAATTACCAGCAACTGCTCTTTCTCCATCCTGAAAGCTGAGGTCATATAACTGATTCTTTTTTCAGGCTGAATTGATATTTAAACTAGTCCAGGCATGTGGGAAATATACTTTCCTTTTTTAAATTGATATATAGTGAATTTACTATTAATAGTTGCATACTTGAGGTCCTAGGATAAGTTAAACTGATGTTAGGTAACTCTCCAAAGCATTCTGTGCAGCCCTACCAGTGAAGATGATCTGCTCTGAATCATTCATTTCTGCAAATATGAGGCACACAGTCTGCAGCAATTCACTTGCTTCTCTGATATGGCCACATCTCACACTTACCTGGAGAACTATTTTATTTTTAAAAGACAGGGTCTTGCTTTTGCTCAGGCTGTTCTTGAACTCTTGAGTTCAAGCAATCCGCCTGTTTCAGCCTCGCAGTGTGCTAGGATTCCAGGCAGAACTACCACACCTGGCAGAACTATTTTAATAAGTTGACTTTTAGGCCCCACTTTAGACCCACTGATTAAGAATCCACAGAATTCTGTATTTTAAAAAGAATCTTCTAAAGATCCCATTGACCCTGCAACAGTCTCTAACTACTCTGGGCTGATGGGAGATGACCCTGGGAAACTTGCAAAGAGGAAAAAGTCTCCGTAAATGAAAGATCTTGAGACGTTTTAAAGAAATTTTGAACTAAAATACAAAATTATCACTTGACAGAAAAAGAAACCAAAACCAAGAGAGGCTGAATGCCTTTCTCACAGCAATAAAATTCACTAATGTCCAAATGGATAATTGAAACTCAACTGTGGCTGCTTAAATGAAACTATCAAATGACAATAATTTAATTAACAGAGATAACCAAAAAACCCTCTGGTTCTTCTAGTTAATTCATGGAGTTCTTTGCTCAATATTCAACTGCCAGGAAAATTTTAATCTGAACTGTACATAAAATAGCTTTATAGTAACGATTCAAATGAAAGGGTATGACTTTCAAAGAACAAAAAAAAATTGAGAAATTATGTGCTTTTCAAAGCAAGTAAAACAGGATGGTATAAGAACATACCATTGTCAGGGTCCTTTGAACCAGTGAAAAAGTGATGCCAGACGCTCCCTACTCCTTACCCCCACTTGGCATAGAGGACCTGGGTTGGACCCACGACCTAGCCTCCTCCTGCCCAGTTCTACTTCATGTTACTGTATTTGAACTGGGGGATAAGACAGATGAGAAAACTGCCAGCCACTGGGAGGTGTGTGGAAGTCCCAGGTTGACCAGGACGAAACCTTTTTCTCAGAAAGAAGTAAAAACTAGTTTTATAGTAGGGCTGAGTACATTGGGCACTTTTTCTTCCATTC
>CAUYPK010108614.1:0-10489 GCA_963574355.1 Loris lydekkerianus | reverse complement strand
ACATGTTTTTGTATGGATATGCAGATTCTTATTATTATTGAGTTCAAGTTTTATTCCATGATGGTCTGAGAAGATACAAAGAATAATTTCTATTTTTTTAAATTTGCTGAGGTTAGGTTTGTGGCCTAGGATGTGGTCAATTTTGGAGTATGTTCCATGGGCTGATGAGAAGAATGTGTATTCAATTTTGTTGGGATGAAATGTTCTACAGATGTATGTTAAGTCCAGATGTTAAATGGTTAAGTTTAAATCTAAAATTTCTTTGCTTAGCTTCTTTTTCGAGGGTCTATCCAGCACTTCTAGAGGGGTGTTAAAATCTCTAACTACTCTGGACCTGGAGGAAATCAAGTTGCTCATGTCTGTTATAGTTTCTCTTATAAATTGAGGTGCATTCTGGTTGGGTGCATAAATATTAATAATTGAAATCTCATCATATTGAGTATTGTCTTTAACAAATATGAAGTGTCCATCCTTATCCTTCCTTATTTTGATTGGTTTAAAGCCTATTGCATCTGCAAATAGGATTGCAACGCTTGATTTTTTCTGCTTTCCATTTGCCTGGAGTATAGATGACCATCCCTTCACCTTGAGTCTATATTTGTCTTTTACTCTAAGACAAGATTCTTGTATGTAGCAGATATTGGGCTTGAGTTTTTGTATTCAGTCAGCCAACCTATGCCTCTTTAGAGGACAATTTAAACCATTCACATTAATTGAGAATATTGATAAGCCTTTCGAGAGTCTGGTGGACATTTTTAATCCTTTTGTGACTGTGGGAGTTGGAATTTGATCAAAATTTTCCGGGTGGGTTTACTTTTGTGGTGGAGGATTACGCTGGTCTTTATGGAGGATAGTTCTGAGAATATCCTGGAGAGCTTGTTTAGTTATGGAAAATTTCTTCTACATGTGAATGTCATTAAAGTATTTAATTTCACCATCATAAATGAAACTGTTTAGTTGGATATAGGATCCTGGGTTGAAAGTTATTTTATTTTAGGAGATTAAAAGTCGATGACCATTCTCTTCTAGCTTGAAAGATTTCAGCAGAGAGATCTGCAGTTATTCTAAGATTCTTCCGCTTGTAGGTGATGGTTTTCTTTTGTCTGGCTGCTTTCAGAATTTTCTCCTTTATATTAACTTTAGTGAAATTGATTATGATGTGTCTGGGGATGTCGTACTTGGGTTGAGTCATGCTGGAGTTCTGAAACTATCTGCTATCTGAATTTCAGAATCTCTTGGCATGTCTGGAAAGTTATCTTTCATAATCTGTGCCTTGAGACTCTGTGCCTTGTGAAGCCACTTTGTCACTTTCAGGGATCCCTATAAGACAAATATTGGTTTTCTTTGAATTATCTCAGAGTTCTCTGAGAGAGTGATCTGTTTTTGCCCTCCATTTCTCTTCCTCTTTGAAAGTTTTGGAGTGTTCAAAAGCTTTGTCTTCAGTGTCAGAAATCCTTTCTTCTGCTTGCTCCATTCTGTTATTGAGAGATTCAACTGTGTTTCTCAGATCTTTGAGGGCTGCAACTTCTTGTATCACTGTGTGAAAATCTGTGGTCATTTGGTCTTTGATTGGTTGAATTCTTATGATATCTTTTGGGTTACTGCTTGGAATTCTAATTCGATCTTATTTGCTGTCCAGATTCTGAATTCGATTTCTAACATCTCAGCTATTTGTTTGTGCATTGTGCTGTTTCTGCCCCATCGATCCTTTTGGGAGTTGATCTATTCTTATTATTCATATGGCCAGAGTTTATCCATTGATTTCACCTCATGATTGTTTTCTCACCATTGCCTCTAGCTGTCGTCAGAGTTGGTGATGTGCTTGTCCAAGATTAGACCCCAGCAGGATGACTCTATTGTTGCTGGATCCTTGTAGGGAGTGACCCTGTGTAGCTCCTCTGGGGCTGTCTCAGCCAGGGAGTTCTGGTTGTGGGAGCAGCTCTCAAGTATGACACACCCGGATCCAGCAACAGGGTTGAGGAGGGGGGGTGCACAGGGTTCTGGGAGTGCCTGGTACCTAGTAACTTTGGCTCAGAGAGCCCAAGATTCCAGCAGTCTCTGGCCAGGAGAAGGGATGTGCACAGAGGCAGGAGGGCTCCAGAGGATACGTGGCTACCAGAGTCCCTGGCCAGATGAGCAGGCTGGTGTGAAGGCAGGGATGGTACAGGAAGGAGGACGCAGGATTGCGAGGCTCCCAGAGTTCTTTGTCAGGGCATGCGGAGGCCTAGGTGGCGCAGCTCTTACCAGGGTCTGGGCAGGGTCAGGTCACTGATTACGGTGCAGCTGTTACATAGGTCCAAGTGACAATCTCAAAATTGTTTTAAAAAGGTATGGTTTGGCAAAATGTTTAATATACTAAAACACACTGGGAATCTCTAAAGACACTAAAATAAAAAATGTTTCCTTCACTTATGTGACTATAGATTCTTTAAAAAAAGATTTTTTCCAGGAGCTTTGTTAACACTTCGTTGGATTTAGAAAAGTCTTACATGTTTAACCTAGGCCTTCAAATTCTCTCTGACCTGGATGCAGGAAATCATTCCCTGCACTTCATGGAAACTGAACTTCACAGCTATGCTTTCGCTACACATATTTCAAACATCTCTATTGCCCATTTCTACTCTTTCTATTTTTCTTAGTTCTTGTCCATACCTGGAAAAATCTTGCATGGACTTTGGGGTTCATTTAATGTGTGTTATTTTCATGTAGCTTTTCCTAATCCAGCTGGAAAGGACTCTCTGCTGCTTCTTAAAGCTAATTATTTTGTTTTTATTTTTGTGGCAGCAGTTGCCTTTCCACATACTTGCAAAACATGCCTATTCATTTTGCAATATATAATATAATCTCTGAAGCAAAGCATGAAGAAGAAAGCAATTATTACTCATAATTCTATCTCCAGAATAACATGCTATTAAAGTTTGTGGTTTTATTCCTATTATTTTATACTCATACCTATAATTTTTGCTTTTTTCTTAAATTAAGTTGATTCACAATCTTCTACTTCATTACTAGTTTTTCTGATTTAACAATGAATTTAACAATGACCATAACAAAATATCCTTCAACAATAGAACATTAATATTTGCATATAGTTTTATTGTTACAACAATGATAATTCATAATTATGTAATGAGTACTTATTATAGTCCAGATGTCCTATTACATAGCATATCTAAATTATCGAATTTGATTTTTTAAAAATTTCCTTTCTATAAGATGGGTGTTATTCCCATTTTGCAGATGAGAAAATAGTTGTTAGAGAAGCTAAGTTTCTTGTACAGGATTGCAAAAGTAGCCAATGGCAGAGTTGCAATTCCAATCCTACTATACTTTGCTCCCAAGCCTTGCATTTAACTGTTATTGTTGACTCCATTTGTTTTCTATGGAAATTAAGAAATTTCCTATTTCTGAATATTTAGGTACTACATTTTTTTCACTGCTGTTATTTAAAAGAAAATAAAACCATGATAAACATTCTGATAGACAAAGTTTTGCACACACCTATGATTATTTTATTTGAATAAATTCCTAGCCATGAAATTGCATAGTTATGAATATTTTATGGCTATTACCATTTATTTACAATTTGTCTTCCAAATATATTTTTGGCAATCCCTATAACATCTGTTAATAACTTGGGGCTGGGCAAGTAAGAGAAACTGACTAAACACTGTGAACTTAACTCAGAGGTGGCTGTCTGGGAAGGGTATCAGTGGCCCAGTGTACCTGAGCCTTGAAACACCCCTCTGATCTCACAGTTAGTTACTCTGTTTATTACATGATTCTTTCCATCTACCTTGTGTTATCAAACAGTTTGAATCCTAATTCAGATTAGTTGCTTTTAGAGAGAAGTAGTTAAATTTGAACAATGATAATATTTCTTAAAAATACTTCTGGTACTAGCAATGAAATTTTTATGCAGAAAGCCCTCTTTGAATCCTTCTAGTACTAAATTTCCTATGTGCTGTAAGATAAGGCAGGTAGTAATTTTCTCAAGCATTACTGCATAACAGTGGCAGATTACTGAAGTGCAAATGATCAGGATACAAGAAAACTGATGCTTGGAGCTCCAGAATTTTTTTACAAAGCCCTCAGATGAGGTGCCGTTTATGACAGCTAAGGGCAGCCTTTACCCAGGCATTCTTCAAAGCATAGCAGTGGAAAACCAGGGTTGCAGGGAACTTTTGGGACCATTTACTTACCTTTAGACCTCTTTCCCAGAAATGCACATTCTGGTAAATCCCATTTGAAAGTTATACTGTTTTAATTAAAAGTATTTTGGATCAGCATATTTTAAATAATTCATTTGAAGGTTTATTTAATAAATATTTAATAAGAGCAACATACAGATAGATTTAAGTATAGCCTATTCAGCAAGTAACACATACCATTTAGTTGATATGAATTAATAATGTATGAAAAAAACATGTGCTTTTGGAAAATTAAGATTTTAGATTAAGGACCGTATCTGTCAGGATGGAATATGCAATAAACAACTCCCAAACCTCTGCAAACAACACAGAGAAGATGTCCTCACTGCTCAGACAAATGGCTAAAACAAACCAGTAGAAGGCTCTGCTGATCCTAAACTCTTGAAAGGCATAATTTTTCCAATTTTAGAAAGGTGATATAGCGTCTATTACCTAGTGCATCTGGGGAAATCTGGGGAAGCCCCCATCATGAAAAATATTGCTATTTCTGCACTGAAAGACAGATGAGTCATATGAAATAGATAATCAGAAATGAGGGAAAGAGCTTGTGGGAGAGAAATTAAAATAAAAGTTTAAACTCTGGAGGAGGAGCAAAAGTTGTTTCTGGATCAATCCATTAAGAAGGGAGAAGAGGTCAGGTGCAGTGGACTGCCTGAGCTCATGGGTTTGAGATCAGCCTGAATAAGAGTGAGACCTCTAAAAATAGCCAGGCATTGTGGCAGTGCCTATAGGCTCAGCTACTTGGGAGGCTGAGGCAAGAAAATCAATCACTTGAACCCAAGAGTCTGAGGGTGCCATGAGCTGTAAAGACATGGCCTTCTACCCAGAGTGAAACCCTGGTCTAAATAAATAAGAATAGAAACAACAATAACAACAATAACAAAAAGCCCCATGAAGTATAAAGGAAACTGTCTCTGTTGACTGAATAAAGGCACAAAGAAAACCAGCAAACGCTTAGGACTGAAGAGCTCTGGGGCTGCATTTTATGATTTTTAAACACCTTCTACTCCTAATGCCTGAGGATTAAGTTTGCTTTTTACTAAAGAAGACACAGTAGCTATCACAGACCACCAGTTTCAACTGAGAAAACTACTGCCAGTGTCAATGAAGCCCTACTAACTGTACCACGTTCTTTGGCATAAATGGTTGTTAGTGCTGTCTCAGTGGCCTCCTGGCGGCACTCTAGGTAGATGGTGGACTCACCAACTCCAGCTCTGCAGTGTCTGCTTACCTCTGAAAATTGCCTCCCAAATCATTGTTCTCCAAGAGTTCCTAAACGACGGAAAAAGTCTCCTGCCTACCCAAAAATAATTGGGAACTGATGTCAGTATGAAGCTATAAACTCTGATAGGTAGATCATTGGCCAGTGACTTGATGTTTGGTAAACAATGAAAAAGAGGCAAGTATGGTGGCCCAGGTTTGTCATCCCAGCTACTCAGAAGGCTGAGGCGGGAGGATTACATGTCAAAATCAGCCTGGGCAATGCAGAAAGACAACATCTTAAAAAAAAAAAAAAAAAAAAAAAAAGAATGAAAAGGATAATTGTGGTACCTATTTCCATCAGTAGCCACCTGGAATATTCAAAGTTTGTGATCAGTTTCTCCCAAATTCATAAACAGACAGATGCTATTCAGGGAAAAAAAGAGAGAGAGAGAGAAATATTTGCCAAGAGAGGTTGAATTGAAGGTGCCTACAAGTACTTCTTTTTGAAGCTATGGCTACAATGATCATCTCTTTCTCTAATATAATGAAGATTGGCAGGCAAACAGGAGAGTTAAAGAGAAAATATTGCACCAGTGTTAAAAAATGCTTTCTTACTTTGAAGAATACAGTTTTGAGATGACCTATAAACCAGAAATGTTGGTATCAAGATACTGGAGTCATTTGGAGAAGCAATTAGATGTTGTTGTCTTTACAAATTGAAAGAAACAAGCTAAATCATTTTATTATTTTATATTTTTATCATTATTTTCAGATTCCAAGTTTTTTTTTTAATGTTAAGTCCATAGGCTGTGCAGAAATTGAACTTAGTCTTACTGTATTAAAATCGATATAATTGTTATGTATAATCATCAATGTGCCTAAATCCAAGCTTTACCAAAATATTAATGGAGACTCCACAAAGAAATGAGTTATATTATAATAAGCTAAATAGATTATTATCATGTGTAATGTACATTTTTTCTCATTGCCTTATAGGTACTTCATGTACAAAATACTATAAGTAAAGCAACACACACATTCTAAAAGGATAGTTACTGATGCAGATTAAAGTGATCAGATCCAATCTATTTATAATGTTCTGAAGATACAGATAATTGTGTTGCTAGGTATAAAAGACCTGACATGAGTGAGTTTGGCATAAGGAATGGTGTAATATACTTCACATAAGAAAACATAAGAAAATGAAGAAAAATTCATTTAATGCAAGCTCTGTAGAAATGAATGTTGGAAGAGACTAGAAAACTTCAAATCCTTTGCTTCCTGGCTTAACTTCCCTTGGATGCACAATATAGAAAAAATGCAAAAGTATCAGGCACTTGAAGTTTTGATTTGGGGAAAACCCAAAATGTTATATTGCAGCCACTTTTTTGAGGGTGACTTTAATTCACACAAGCTGTTTCCATTTTCCAAAAGAGCAGTGTGAATCTGAGAAGACTCATTGGCATTTTCTTGCCTGCTAAGTTCTATTTATTTTGAAATTTTAAGTCCGAGTTTCCACTAAATCAATGAAAGTTTGTGATATAAATTCTAAATAGTCAAGGTTGATTGGAACTTAAGAACCCACATAGCAAAAGTGAGATCTAAACTTGGTGGAAACACGTAGTGGAAACAGTGGTGCTGTTTTCGTGTTGCAGTTTAATCTGAAGGAGAGCTGGGAAGTCCTTGAATGCCACTAGTCAGAGCAAATTCATCGACTAGGATTTTATTTTCGTTTTTGGTACTTCAGTCCTTGATCAGCCTTGAGAGCAGGGAAGTAAATGTTCCCTATGACCCTCTGATGTCAAGAACTGTTTGGCAAAGAAGCCATCTGATCTGACTTCTTGTGTATGCTCCTTCAAGCTGGGGTCCACTCAACAGAGCAATTTTTTTTTTTTTAATGAAGATTCCCAGTTCTCAGGGTTTTTATGATATTTCATGATGTTTTAGGAACACAATAGCAAATTGCATTTGAAAACTGTTGCATTTACTTATTTTGTGTGTGAATCGCTAATGTTAATGAATTTCCCCTATGACCCATTTTGTGTCCTAGACTCGGAAAAATTACTCTTCTTCTTGCCCTTAACTTTTGCTTTAAAGACAAAAAAAGAATAAACCCTCAGTAACTGAAGACTTATCAATAAACCCAGGGACAAAGATAGATAGGAATTTTATATAAAACTAGTTTTAAAAGAATAACAATCTGGTTTCCCCTGAAAACATTTTATGTACTCAGGAAGCATTTGTTGAATACTTACCAGGAATTGGGTCATGGGCTGGGTATTGTGGACACAGCAGTGAGGAAGAGAGACAAAGGCTCTCCTCTAAAGGGGACTCTTAAGCAGGATCTGGGTGCCAGCTGAGGATCACCATAGACAGACAGCTAAGAAGGAAATAAGTAAACCAACAGTGCAATTTCAGAAAGTAATATGTGATTTAAATATTTTAAAATATAATATATAGAAGTTTACTTTGGGGTAGGCCATTATTTTCACTGCAGCAACTAAAAAGAAGTAGATACATTTTAAAATCATTTTTTAAAAGATATTGTAGTCTAGGCATTGTGGATCACGTGTTTAGTCTCAGCGCCATAGGAAAGCAGGAATTGAAGACCAGGAATTTGCCACATAATGAAATTATATTTCCATAAAACATTTTTAAAAATCCCAGTCACTCAGGCAGGTGAGACAGGAGGGTTGCGTGAGCATAGAAGTTTGAGAGATAGTGAGCTGTGATGATGCCACTGCATTGTAGCCCAGGCAGCAGCAAAGAAAAATAAAGTGTCTTACTATTTAAAAACAAATCCTTCATGAGTGGAGAAATAAAAAAAAAAAAAAGAAAAGAAAAAAGACATTATGTCGTTATGGAAGCATAGAGGGATATATAAATTAAAATTTCCTATAGAAAAGAGCACTTTTTCAAAAATTTAGGTGAAATTCATATAATATAAAATCAGCCATTAATGACAAAAAAATATAAATGTCATTATTCACAGATGATAGGTATGAGTATACTTCTTGAAAATCTAAAATAAGATAAAAATAAATGATTGTAAGTGAATTTAGCACAATTGCTACATATATAAATTCAGTATACAAAGTCAATTGTGTTTCTACATATGTGCAATGAACAATTGGAAAATAAAATTTTTAATGACATTATTTACAACAGCATAAAAAACTTTAAATATCTAGAAATCTAACAGGGTGAGTGCGTTGGCTCATGCATATAATCCTAGCACTCTGAGAGGTTGTCATGGGTAGATTGCCTGAGCTCAGGAGTTCAAAACCAGCCTGAGAAAGAGTGAGACCCCATTTCTGCTAAAAATAGAAAAACTAGCCGAGTGTTTGTGGCTGGTGCCTATAATCCCAGCCACTAGGGAGGCTGAAGCAAAGGGATCCTTGAGCCCAAGAGTTTGAGGTTGTTGTGAGCTATGATATTATCACTCTCTATTCAAGATGAAAAGGAAAAAAAGAAAAAGAAAGCTAACAAAAATGGGCAGCATTTCTACACTGAAAACTATAAAACATCTCAGAGAAAATGTAAAAGATATAAATAAATGAAGTACTATCCTATTTTTATTGGAAATATCAATATTTTCTGTAACACTTTTTCTTTTGAGATAACTGCTGATTCACATGCAGTTGTAAGATAGATACTCTTTATCTGTGTGATAACATTTTGTATGACTCCAGTACAGCCTCACAACCAGGAAGTTGCTGATACAACCCATCCATCTTATTAAGATTTTCCCAGTTTTCAGTGCACTCATGTATACGTGCACGTGTACATATGTGTATATTTAACACGTGGAGATTTTTTTTTTTAACACGTGGAGATTTATGTGATCACCACAATGGTCAAGATATAGGGTAGTTTAATTTCCACAAAGATCTTATGTGCTTGTCCTGGCATTTTATAATGATACCCACCTCCTGTGCCTCTTCCCCATCTCTAGCCCCTGATGATCATTAACCTGTTCTCCTTGCTTATAATTTTGTCATGTTGAGAACATTGTATTAATGGATTCACATAGTATGCAACCTTCTGGGATTGACTTTTTTCACTCAGCATAATTTCCTTGAGAGCAATCCAAGTTGTTGGATGTATTAATAGTTCATTTCTTTTTATTACCAAAGGCTTCACATTGTAAAGAACTCTTCTAGATTGAGGTTCTGGGTAACAGCTTCCCATAACATTTATTTAATGGGCACATTCTCATATATCCTCTCCTATCCTATCATTATCCTACCTTATCCTATCTTACCCTATCCTACTCTATCCTTATCCCTATCCCATCCTATCCCATCCCATCCCATCCCATCCCATCCCATCCCATCCCATCCCATCCCATCCCATCCCATCCCATCCCATCCCATCCCATCCCATCCCTCTCAACTCCATTCTAAAATACAATATCAGCTGTAATTTATGAAATTAATTTTATCCATAGTCTGAGAAAAATATGATTTTTTAGGTCATGGAAATGGGCTTAAATTTTATTTTTATCTAACAGGAAACCACAGCAAGAATTATACTGGATTAATAATGAGTGATATGAAACCTCCATGGTGTTGCAAGTGAAATTAGCACAACAATTTGATTTGGGTGATTTCAAAATGACTAGGAAGGATATTGAATGGAATGGGACCTCCTTTCATGGCATAAGGATACTCATAGTTTGTCTAATGAATATTTCTAGAAAGACTAAAAGAAAATGAAGTCTCCAAGAAATTTAAAGTTAATTTCATCTTTCTTAGTTAACCTAAAATTTGCTATCTTAAGATTCAGTGATTGTTTAAAATGTGCTATCAGATCTTTCATGTGAACTGTATTACATTTTAAGTTGTGTTTTTCTATTTTGTACTGTATTTAATATGCTGAACTTGTCAGTCAGCTATGATTGGGTTAGAAGGCAGCACCAATCACCATTTATTTTTTATTTTATTTTATTTTATTTTATTTTTTTATTAAATCATAGCTGTGTACATTGATATGATCATGGGGCATCATATACTAGCTTCATAAACCATTTGACACATTTTCATCCCAATATTCAACATAGCCTTCCTGGCATT
>CAUYPK010108612.1:0-25340 GCA_963574355.1 Loris lydekkerianus | reverse complement strand
GCATTTATTGTCAATATAAGATATAAATATATTTCATCCCTTCAGACTTTTCAGATTCTATTGGTCCTACCCACAAAATTCTCAATACAATTTTCTAAGAGAAAATGGTAGAGCAGAAAAAAAGAAAATATTAAAAACAATGGCAGTGAAATAATGAGAAGGTCTTTAAATGTTTTGAGACTTGTGTATTAGAACATTTTAGCTCAATCTATGTTCAGTAAAATAATTGTGCAATATATCATCTTTTATCACCATTAGAAATTTCATTTTATATGAATGCTTGAATTCAAAATATTTCCAGAAAATTAGTGCAAGCACAAAAATGTAACAATAGAAACATTGACAGAGTACTGGTATACCTCAAAGGTACTGTAAGTTTAGTTCAAGACCACCCAAATAAAGCAAATATTACAAAAATTCCCAGTTCACATATAACTTATTTTTATACTAGGGTGTAGCCTCTACATGTCTTAATTTAAAAATATTTCATTTTCATTGCTTAAAAATGCTAATAATAATGTAATAAAGACCTAATTTTTTTTGCCGATGTTGGGTTGTGCCTTGATATTGATGACCTATCAAGTGGTGGTTGCTGAAGATTGATGAGGCTGTGATAATTTCTTAAAACAAGACCACAGAAAAGCTCACCCCATCAACTGACATTTCTTTCACAAAAGATTCCTCTATAGCAAGCTGTGCTATTTGAGAGCATTTATCCACAGTAGTTTGCAGTCAGTCCTCTGAAGCCCCATTGCAGCTAATCAACCAAGTTTATGTAATATTCTGAAACATTTCTTTCATTTCAACAATTCCAAGTTCACATATAACTTATTTTTACATTAGGGTATAGTCTATACATGGCTTAATTTAAAAGCCTGTTGCCCGGGCTTGAGTGCCCTGGCATCAGCCTAGCTCATAGAAAACTCAGACTTCAGGATTCATGTGATCCACCTTCCTCAGTCCACCAAGTAGTTGGGACTATAGGTATGCAATGCCAGGCCCTGCTAATTGTTCTATCTTAGTAGAGACAGGGTCTCACTGTTGCTTGAGCTGGACTTGAACTCAAAGCTCAAGAGATCCTCTGACCACAGCCTCCAAAAGTGCTAGGATTACAGGTATAAGCCAACCCCTACAGCCTTATGAATATTTTAAAATAGTGTCTAGAATGGTGAATCCATTCCAGATAGTTTTTAATCTACCTTGCCCAAAATCATCAATGGAATCACTATCTATGCTAGCTTTACCCTTACAAAATGTATTTCTTAAATAATAAGACTTGAAAGTCAAAATTGCTCCTTGATTCATGTGCTATAGATGGATGTTGGGTTAACAGTTATAAAAAATAACATGAATTTCTTGGTATATCTCCATTAGAGCTCTTCAGTGATCAACCATATTATCAATTAACCATATTATCAATGATGTTTTGAGAGAAAAATTTTCATCTGAGCAGTAGGTCTCAAGAGTATACTTGAACTATTCAGTAAACCATGCTGTGAATAGTTATGCAGTCACTTAGAGTGCAGTTAGGGTAGATTGAACATAACTGTTATGAGCCCTAGAATTTTTAGAATGGCAAATGAGCACTGGCTTCCACTTAAAGTTTCCTCTACCAAGCCAGAGGCATTAGCCTTGTCTTCTGAATCTTAGAAGCCTGGCATTGACTTCTCTTTAGCTTTGAAAGGCCTTCAGGAGTCTTCAAACTATGGCCCGTGGGCCACATGTGGTGGTGTGATTGTATTTGTTCCCATTTTGTTTTTTACTTCAAAATAAGACATATGCAGTGTTCATAGGAATTTGTTCATAGTTGGTTTTTTGTGTGTGGTTTTTTTTTTAAATATAGTCTGGCCCTCCAGTGGTCTGAGGGACAGTGAACTGGCCCCCTGTTTAAAAAGTTTGAGGACCCCTAAAGGCTGGTTTATCTACATTGAAGATTTGTTGTTTAGTGCAGCCACTCTCCTAATGATCTTAGCTGGATCTTCTGAATAATTTGCTGCAGCTTCTACATTAGCCCTTGATGCCACGTTCATGTTCTAAAGGTGGCTTCTTTCCTTAAATTTTATGAGCTACCTTTTGCAAGCTTCAAACACTTCTTCAGCTTCCTCACTGCTCTCAACTTTCATAGAATTGAAGAGAGTTGGGTTATACTCTGGTTGAGGCTTTGGCTTAAGGAAATGTTTTCAGTAGTCAATCTCCTATCCAAATCATTAAAACTTTCTCTGTATCACCATTAAATATGTTTCACTCTCATATTGTTTATTTTTCATTGGATTATCACTTTAACTTTCTTCAAAAACCTTTCCTTTGCATTCAGAACTTGGCTAATTTCTTTGACCAAGGCATCTAGCTTTTGGCCTGTCACAGCTTTCAGTATGCCTTCTCCACTAACCTTTCCCCATTAATCAATTCTAGCTTTTTATTTGAGTGCTGCACTTGAACACTTCCAGGTCATCATAAGGTTATTAATTGGTCTAATTGAAATGTTGTTGTGCCTCAGGGAATAGGGAGGCCCTGGGTAAGACAGAGGGAATCTGGGAACACACACAATCACTGATAAAATTCACTGTCTTATTGGGGAACCCCCAATCAAATCCAAAAGTAACATGAAAAATCACTGATCAGAGATCATCATAATAAATATAATGAAACAGCTTAACATATTATGGTAATGGCCAAAATGTAACATAGAGACCTGCAAAGAGCACATAGTGTTGGACAAATGCCACTGATAAACTTCCTTGACTAAGGTTTGCCTCAAACTTTCAAGTTTTTGCAAAATCAAAATGTCTGCAAAGAACACATTTAAATGCAATAAAACAAGATATGCCTGTAAGCATTTGTTTCTCTGAACATAGGTTTTCATTCTGCAATGGAGTTTCAATTGGCTCTAAAATGCCCTGTATCAGACTATAATATATATGTTCAAAATGAAAATAATGTTTCACATATTAAGTCATGAACCTATTTCAAAAACTAAAAACTATGAAAAGAAGCTAATTCAGCAGTGAATATCTGTCAACTTAATATTTAGGGATAAAGTTATTTACAATATGTGTGTGTGTGTATATATATATACACACACATATATATATATATATATATATATATATATATATTTAGTTCTTGTAGTTTGATTTCTTTACTTTGAAACCCAACAACTCTATAATCTCCATTCAATGTTTCTACAAAAGGATCTTGACTTTGTGAGTACATATTTAAGTAAAAATCAATGTAGAAATTTATATTCAAGCCAGTGGTAACAAAATGCTCAGAATCATCTCAGCTAAATATTTAAACTTGCTATCACTTTTAAAATTTTGATCACAGAAATAAAGCTAGAATAATGAGTCTTTTGCCAGATAACGTCAACTAACCTAAGTTTTCTGAAGTTTTCCTTTTTATTTTGTTGGATGTAATTCTGAATATCCACCTGTTTCGCGGAGCACTGGCTGTTTTAATTTACCAATTTAGCATATTTTTTCAAATATCATTTGCCTTTATACAACATTTTTTTTATTTAGAAACATTTTAGAAATAGTGTTTTGCAAAATTCTACAAATATCTAAATTGCAGCAGGTATCTTAAGTTTGGAATGTTTTATGGTGATATAAAATAAGCCTAGACTTCAGCCAGAATATCTTATTTTTCAAGCATATATATCTAGACACTTTCACTGATAAAAGAAAACATAAGGTGTTTAAAATGATAATTATCAATTATTCTTTTTAAAAAAATATGGAAGAATCAAAGATATTGCCCACCTAAGGGAGAATTTCTTATCACAACTACCCTTGAGCCTGACTTCTCCTTTCAGTCCCAAGGCAGTAAATCTCCACAGCATCAGCGGGTGCACCCTTAACTGCTCAGTGTTCCTGCAGCCAAGGTTTGTCTATCCTATTTATTTCCATTTCTGGCATGTCACTGAATTGGGTCATACCACAAACAGATTTTTTAAAACAGTGCCTTTGTAACAATTTTAATTGACCCTTTAATCTACATGTAAATTTGAATTGTAGGGAAGAAGATGGAATTTCACCAGCAGTGACAAAAGAGCATCAGAGAGGCCACAAACCATAGCTCTCATATCTCAGAAGCCAGTGTTAGGGAGTGAAAAAGACAAGAAGACAAAAGCTAAATCCCTCAGAAACATAGAAGAGCAAGAAAGAATTTTTTAAATGTAAGATATCAAAAAGTAGGGATAAAATTATTGCTCATAGGTTCACGTAATAGCTGAAACTCCTAGCCGTCAATTGGAGCACATAGCTGGGGGTGGGGGAATTATGCAGAGCACCACATCCTTTTCAACTTTCACTATCAATGTAGACATCTCAGTTAAGATTTAAAGTACAATTGTGCATAGAAAATAACAATACTTTTAGCACATCAGTACTTTGGAAAGCACTTAATTAATTTAACTTGTGCATGTATAATTAAAGTCACAGGTATGCTCCAATGTGATAAGCTAACCAAACCTCATTTCTGTTTCATTGATAATATTAAAGGTGATAGCTCCTCCTTCTAGAGTAAAATATAATCATTAATGTCTATTACAAGCAATTCTGTCAGTGTAAAATCAAATAAAAATGTACAGATTTCATTTCTATACAAATTGAGTGTGATATCTTTTTTTAAGAATAATGCATCATTATTAATATTATTTTTTTGAGGCAGGGTCTTGTTCTGTTACCCCAGCTAGAATGCAGTGGCATCATTATAGCTTACTTTAACCTCAAACTCCTGAGCTCAAGTGATTCTCTTGCCTCATCCTCCTGAGTAGCTGGAAATACAGGTGCATGTCACCATGACAGCAAATTTTTCTATTTTTTTGTAGTAATGGGGTCTCACTATGTTGTCCAGGGTGAGTGATCCTCCTGCTTTGGCCTCCCAAAGTGCTGGGATTTTAGACATAAATCACTACTCCAGGCTCATCATTACATTTATTAACAATTAAATAAATTGCTTCTGATTTCTTCCCTGGAAAAATAAGTGTTATTAAATTAAGGTGAATTATAAACTATTAAGAAATGTTTCTTTAACCTAAATTCAGACTTAGAAGATAGGTGCTTATCTAAATAATTTAACAAATCAGAAAACTCCTCATGGTTAAATTGTACCTTGAAATACAAATCACATCATTATTTTCACAAGAGAAATTTACAATAACAGCGCACCATCAGTAACTTCCAGTTGAGCTTTTGCTAAAATGCTTCCTGCCACTGTTAAGGCCTGGCAGATGTAGTAACCCGCATCCGAGCGCTGAATGTTGGTAATCGTGAGGTCTCCAGTTGGTGACACTGAGTATCTACTGTTAGGCTGCTGGGGTTGGTTTGGAAAAAGTAGGTTCTGTGGAAACAAATACAATCCCATCAAGATTATTTTCCCACTTGAAACAAAGATTATTTCAACATTAACTATTACACTTAGGGCAATAAGTTAAGAAAAAGATAATATAGATTTAAAAATACATGATACAAAAATGAGTAGCACACAGTGGGTTTCACTGGAAAACATTTTTCAAAATGTGAAAATAACATGCTCTAAGAAGTCAGCATGCGCTAGTTGAAAGAGCAATCATCTACATTTTTCTTTTAGAGTCTGGATCTTTATCTGAACTATTTACTCTCTCCTTATTTTCTACTACTTACTAATACCTCTGAAATATGTTTTTTTTTTCATTTGTAAAATGGGCAGAATAATGCACGTCCAATTCAACTCCTAAAACATTGCGAAGATCTGGCCTGTAATATTAACTGTATATGTGCTTTGTAAATTCTACAGTATAAAAGAATGCAAAACTATAATCACTGCTGATCATTTTGAATACTTTATAAATCAACTGAATTTCTCCTAAAGGTGTTCAGGGGGTGCAATCACTTCTGCCATAAGGTTTCCACAGGTAGCAGCAGCTTTGATGGGGGCTATAAACAAATACTGCTCATGGAAAATAAAAGATAAGCAGATCATTGAAAACAAAAAGGAAGTGGAATGTTTCTGAAAGTGTGCATGTTGCTTTAAAGAACTTCAAAATATTATATTCTTCTTAAAATTTGTTTTTGCTTTTATCTCATATAAAATACATGTACTCTAATCACAAATTTCAAAAGTTCCTACGTGAGAGCAGTAACATGGATTTGGATGACCTAGGTTGCTTTACTGTTGTTCAATTAAGAAAAACATTTGGGTATAATAAATCATATTGAGGTATGTTTCCAAGTCGAATTATAAATAAGGACATATCAATTTTTATGTTGTATTTACTTACCAAAAAAAGAACATGATAACCCTTTGGGATCTGTGTCTTGATATAGTAATTAATTTTCCAAGTTTGTAATTAAACAGTTTCAATACGTTGCAATCGGAAGGTAATAACGTTCAATTAAAGGCACAAGACACATTTTCACCTTAAAATGTTTTTACCCTTGAAGTAATACCAATAGAAGAGGATAAAATAGGGTATTAACACTTTTCAATTACACTAAATGACTTTAATCCAGCAAATGATGTCCTACTTTAATTAGAAGCTCTTCTCTTTATTGCAACATGATGGATGTCCACTTTATTAGATTCAAGTGTGACACTATAAGCCCACTTTACATAAACATTACCATGTTATTAAACTCCTTCTAAAAGGAGTGATGTTTGCTACCATGTCAAGAACATAATTTCAATATGCTATTGACCTCTTATAAAATTTGCACTACTAAATAAGGCTGGATATTTTCACACATATGAAACATAATTTGAGTACAAGTTGATTCTCCTGTAGAATCCAAATGTATTTGATGAAATAAACCATCTAAGAGAAAAGGGTTTAAATTTTAAAGCCACTTGAAAATGATACAATAACTCAAACTGTGCACTTTCCTACAATTAGCCATTAGAAAACTAATTTACATAGCACTAATGCATCAGATGGGCTTTATTCTCTCTGGGATCACTTCCTCTACAATTTAATATCGGTCCACCTTCTAAATGAGTCTTTGACATGGAAAATGGCATTTGATGCAGGTTAACCCATCATTTTTATCCCCTGCTTGTAGGACATGGGCAAAGGAAAATGGGTTACAAGCAAAAACCAGGAACTCCACACACTTCTTGCCTTGAAGTGTCTGAATATCCTATTAGTGCTAATTGGCGTTATCAGCACACATTGAAGAATATGAACCATTAGGTCCACACTCTTCACTATTTCTACTGATGGAGAGTCAGATCACTGTAAAAATTGGTTACTAGCAACTGTAAAACCAATTTATTTTTCTCCATATTACAATTCATGATTTAAAAATTTATTATATGCTCAAGCACTTTTCTCTTGTTCTTATTCTCTCTCTCCCCACATTCCCTTTTTGATGGGAGGGAGATAGGTGGAGGAGAAAAGGAACCTATTCATAAGATTTTAATAAAATCCAGCACTTAACTGGAAATTGTGCATAACCCTTACCATTAATATCTCTGGAATTACATGCCACTTGCTCAAATAATAGAAAAAGGAATACTTATATGCTACTTAATCATTATTTGTTTCAAAACCATTAAAAACAAATTAGTATATTTAAATACCATATGATTATGGACTATAGAGCTAATATACATTTTATACAATACCTTGTATTTAATTTGGAGCTATATGAGGGGATATGATTTGTATATAATATAGTCACCTATACAAAAATAAGACATTGTGATGGGATTTCATTCATTAGATGGATCTAAAGTGTAAATTTGTAATAATCGACTTGTGTTGCTCTATTACATTTACCATTAGTAAAATAACATTCTGTTTGACCTTATCACGTATAAAGCACTTTTACATATAAACTAACTTATTCACTTAATTTAAAAACTAGTGTGAAGTAAAATATATTATTACCATAGTTTAGATTAAGAAAAAGAGCTTTAATAAAGTTAAATAGCATTATAAAGATTGTGCAATTTATTAGAAGGAAATGGCTTTGAATCTTCTTTTTCAGAGTGTGTGTGTAAAGTGGGTATATATGTGTGTTTTTATGTCGCATTGCTTTATATTCACTTTAGAGTTTGGTATGATTTCACAGGACAGTGATTCTTAAATGAAGGGTCAAGGAACTCAGTAAGTATAGTTACTGAATGATAAACAAGATTTGGGACCAATTCTGATGTGACCACCCCTTATGTTCCCATTACTCCCTTCACATACCACATGTCACAAGGAAAATGACTCCAATAAGGAGAGTTGAAAAAATGAAGAGAGACCATTTGTTCATCCACAGTGAGTTGTTAAAATTGCTACTTTGGGGCTGGTACAGGACTGTATAAGAACCCACCCACAACAGCTAGAGTTAACGGCTGAACAGAACTTCTAATGCCTTTCTAGCCAGAAAGACACATTTGAGTTGTTCTCTTAATGCAGCTTAGAATATTTCTGATCTCAGGTAAAGCTTTTAGATTTTCTGAAATTTTTAAATAAAGATTTCTTTATTTACTTTAAAGGAAATTCTTCTGGAACTTCGAAAAATAACAGTAGGTGATGAGGAAGGCAGCTACTGCGTCTCTTCCTAAGAATTGTACGCCTTGTTGTGGGTAGTTCTACCTAAATTTTGAACAAAAATATCTCCAAGTCTCTTAGACATGGATAAATTCCTAGGCAAAAAACACAATTTTTGATCTGGTTTAAGCCAGAAATTTCACCCATGGTCTCTGAATCTAGAAGATAAGCTGTTGTCAAAGTTTAGATCACATTCTAAACAGATAGTAATGTATTCAGCAGACTTTTTGCAGAGGCTTGGAATGATCATTCTACCCAGAGAGGCCCCTGGAAAGGCCAAAGGCCAGTAAAGACAAGGCAGTTTTCCTTCTTGTATTATTCTCTAGCATATCATGTGTTGTTTCTTATCTAACTCCACAATATATGAATTCAGAAGGAACAGTGGGGGAAAATATTCATTCTGCTGCTCTTAAATGTAAGCATATTTTAATTACTGATAAGAAAAGTTATTTATGCTCTCTCTCTAAAGGAAGGAGCTAACATTTAGATTCTAGGTCAATTAACACGAGAAATATTTTTTGCATGATTTCCATGTGACAGGGACTATTTTAAACGCCTTCTACGTACTAACTCATTTCACCATACCATGTAACTCAATACAAGAAAACAAACCACCAGAGATTTTAATTAGCTATAGAATATTTGGTTGAAATTCTTAAGATAATCTTATTACACTGTTTTATATCCATTCTACATAAGATACAGAATTTTTAAAATCAACATTAGCAAATAGATGTCATACTGGAGTATCTGACTCCCATCTTAGAATTCATTGTGTTTCTTTAAGAAATAAATTAAATTCAACACTGATGTTGAAAAAGGCAAAGTAAACTTTGAGGAGCACCAGAGACAGGGGAAGTTCAGAAATTTCAGAAAAGCAGTCAAGGCTCGCACTCACCTGGCTGCCTTCCTTCTGCCAAAAAACAGCTGGCTGTGGATTTCCTTTAGTTTCACAGGGGAATGTCACTGTTCGACCTTGAGCAACAATCTGATCTCTTGGCCTAACCACAAACTGTGGAGGAGCTATAAATAAAAAGGAAAGAAAGTGTATAAATATCAAGCATTGATTTAAGGAAAAAATAAGATATTGAGGAGAAAATGTGGTACCCTATGCCAGAGAAGGGCTACAGTTTTTGAATTATTTTTACACATTTCTCGAAACAAAAAGAGAAAGACATTCTATCCCATCAAATGTAAGAAAAAAGCAAAATTATTTGTTGACATATTTTAAGTGTTGTACATTTTATAATTTTTGCCAAAAAAAATTTTTTTTATAATCTTAACACTTTTAAACAAAAAATACGGTTTCCAAACTTGTTTCTAGATTTTAAATAAAAGTAGAAAAGACTCACTCTCTTACTCAACCATCTCCTTCCCCAAAATCAATCTATTGGCAAAAAATTCATTGTTCATATACTAATTTTAAGATGTTGTATAAGGCACAGGGATACTAGAAGACATAAAATATTATTCCTGTTCTTAAAGAATTTATTTTCTAGAATTCAAAAGCGGAAGCATTAAAAACACTCAAGAATTGAAGAGAAGCAAATTACAAAGATAATAAACAATATAAATAAGTATGTTAAATAATAGATTCTATTTAATTTATTTCATTTAGATGGATAAACATTAGTCAGGCAATTATTATGTTCTCCTACTGGTTATCAAAGATAAGGAGATGAAAACTTCTATCCTGCAGCCACCAAGGAGCTCATAGCCTAACTAAATTAAGATCACCACAACAAAGACAATAAAAATAAAAAAAAAAAATCAAATCAAATCAACACTACCAAAGACTGTGGTAAGTGCAAGAAAGGAGGTAATTTCAGAGCATAGTAGGGGAGAAGTTATATAATAAAGGTGATAGTATTTCAGGAGAGCAGAATCCCTTTGTACTGTTATAGCTATTAAAGTTTTTGAAATGGACTTTGTGGGATCTTTGGGTAAAGAATAGCACGTACAGTGGAAAAATGAACACATTCCAAGCAGGAAGTTACTGGGAAAATCACAAAAAGCAAAACTGCATCTATCATCCACTGAATAATCTGGTAGGGATGGAGGGTCCAGGTTAGATAAACATCATTGACTACCTAAGAAGATTTAAGAAGCCAAACCAAGGATTTTATTTTGACTGTTTTCTAACTAGGAAGTGACAGGTACAAAATAGAACTTTTGGAAGCTCTAACCCTCTCATGAATATGGTATAGATTGCATGTGTATGTAGCAGGATTTTTAGTCAATAGAGTAAAGTCTGCTTGGGAGAATAGTAAAATGGTATATAGGTGACTCTATTAAGACCAAGATACAAGTAACTCCAAAAGATAAGAAAGAGATGGGGGTAAAAATCCTAAGAAAGGTCCAAGTTAAATTGAGGGCTACTGATAAGGACAGAGAAGTCAATGAAAGTCAGAAGCTGTCACAGGGGCATCTTCTTTATATCACAACTAAGTGCTGTTGAAGAGAAAATACCATATTTATTCCATGAATGTTCTAATCCTCTATTTCCACATTAACGAGTTGCAAATGCTAGAAAGCTTATACCAATAAAGTCTTTTAAAATCAACTCTAATATTTAGTACAAGGTGGAACCTGAAAGGATGCTATGATAAAAGTAATCTGGTAAAGGCTGTCAGGAATTCCTTAGTTCTTCACGAGAAATAAGTGCAGGTAAAAGAATGGAATAAATGTAGGGAAACCTCAAACATACAAACAATTACTTATCCTAAGAGTGCCAGCATAGAAAAAGCAGCAGCATTGTTTAAAAAAGAAAAAAAAAATTACCAGGATTTATCTGGACTTTTTTTTTTTTTTTTTTTTTTTTTTTTTGGCAGTTTATGGCCAGGGCTGGGTTTGAACCCACCACCTCTGGTATATGAGGCCAGCGCCCTACTCCTTTGAGCCACAGGTGACACCCTGGACTTATTTTTTGGTATTCTAATATATAGTCTCCTAATTCAACTGATCCAACACATACCCCATAAAGAGAAAGGATAAATCCACTAAGTGAAATATTCATCTATAATTATAGATAACAGAAGATTCATTGGAACAGAATAGAGAGCCCAGATTTATTAATCTATTTAAATATCGTGTGGTTTATATTGCCCTGTATTTTCAGGAAATTACTTGCTTCTTTCAATCTTCTTGTTATTTCTACTGAATCAGCAGATACATTGGTTTTGTTCCATGTTTTCTAGTAGGAATAAAAGTTTAAATCAATGTCACTTTAGGAAAAATTCCTAAAACACCACAGTGCTATGCCCACTTTTTAGTAGAGATGTACAACCAAATTTATATATGCTATGAAAAAGTTAGGAATAACAAGTGTCTAGTTCTTTACCTCTTTGTAATTCTATATACAAAAGAAATAGTGCCAATATGGACACTTTCTAAGGAGAAATGTGGAGTAATTCATCATATTTCTTATTATCAAAAATTTAAAATCTGATTCAGCCAAAATTGGTTATTTAACAGTCTTTGAGACATTCACATATTTAACTTATTAATTTGTATTGCTTTGGGTGAGAAAGAATTTAAATTAACTAATCTAACTAATTAGTAAAACCTTCATATCCTGTATATGCAATCTTTCTTTAATATAATTTTTAAAATATAATAGCCAAGCAAACACATGATTAAAATCACTTAAAATCATCAAATGGAATAGCAAATGAAACCAATAAAATTGAAACATATCGTATAGTTTGAGTCACATTATCTTATAGACTTATCTTCTATAAATTTAGGTTAAATTGCCATCTGCATTTTGGATATAACTACTGACTTCCATTAATTTGATTTTCAAACATTTGAAAACTGTTTTTTTGTAGATGAGTAATTTTACAAGATGCTTTTGGCATCCAGATTGTACAATTTCAAGACAGCTGCTAAAATACAGTTCTCCAAATAGGGACTGGCAAATGATCACATCTATGCATCTACTTTTCTGAAAAGATATGACTTATTCATTTATTCATCAAAATATGTTGACCGACTGCAAACAACGAGACATTCTGCTTGGTACAGGGGATGGGAAAACCAATTAAAAAAATATTTGTTGTTGCTCCATGGCAAAGACTTCCAAAGAAATTAATAAATAAATAAAAATACAGCCAATAAAATTTTTTGAGTAATAAAAGAAAAATGCAGAGGGCATTGAAAGAAAAAAGAGTGGAAGAGAATCAGACTAGCCTAGATCCTGAGTAAAAGAAAGAAGATCTGTCAAGAGAAGGCTACGCTTGATCTGAGCCTTGAAGGACAAGTACTACTTGACAAAGCAACAAGAGTAAGTAAGGCACTTGGGACAGAGAAAAGCAGCACAAAATTCAAGAGTCCCTGGATTTTTAGAAAAGTATAAAATATTTTGAGAATAAAATAAATCTAGGATACAGCGGTGACACTGGTAGGACCAATGCAAAAGTGTTTATAATTTTGTTCTGAAAGCATGAAGACCTGTTCAAAAATGTTTTTCAAGAAAGATATAACAAGAATTGTATTTTGGAAAGAATACTCTGGAAGCCCTGGAGATGATGGCTCTAACAAAGGGCTGGAAATCCTTGGCAAGCTGGGAGAGAAAATATAGTGAGAATTGCTGTGCATAGTAGCCCTGAAAGAGAACATTTCATCAGAACTCTTGTAGGACAAAGAAATCTTGCAAAATCACAACATAATGTTTACCACTGATGGTATAACCAGGAAATAATATTTCTTGGACTTTTACTCAATACTGCATTTCTTTAAGGACCACTAACAAAAAGCTAAAAGCATCTGCATTACTCATCCTCTGAAATATTTTTCTTATGATGTTTATTTACATTGCACTTTCATTCTAACATAAATATGCTGTATTTCTAATGTATGGAATAGCTTATTGTCACAAGAAGTTAAGCCACATTGATCTGCTAGAACTGGAATCTTCTCATTTTTTCCCATTTCCTCCATATATAATTTTATTAGATATGCTTTTTCCAAGTATCCATCTTCATACTGTATACCTTTCAACTCAATTCAGTTGTAATATTACAAAAATTCACACTCTATCTTCCTCCATTATCATTTTGAAAGTAAAATAAAACAACAGAAGGAATTGCAATGTAGCAGAAAGTCTGCAGAGTCAGACAGATCTGGGCTTTAGTTACCTTTCTGCTCACCTTCTGCAGTCACTGTGTGACTGTAGTCAAATCATATGGACTATCTGAGTCTCAGTAGGAATCTTCTCATTTTTAAATTAAATAAACAGAAACTAAAAATGTTGAAATGTTTAACAAAGCAAAAAATGTAAGGAGTATTTGAGTCTCTGAAAATATACATCATTGCCTATTATCACCTGAAATTGGGCCAACAAAATGAGTTCCATCCATCACTCTTATTTCTGTAGACTCTCTTACTCTGCCCAAGATTTATTTTGCAATTTTCTGTGAAAAGATACCAAATGAAGGAATTTATTTTTGTGATTTTTAAATGAAAACTTGCATGGATAATTTTTCTAACACTCCATAGTTTCAATATTTCTACCCTATGACAGTGGAAATGATTTGACAATACTACTTGTGGCTGATGGCACCAATGAGAGGGAGCAGACAGAGGTGGTGTTTTATCAACACTGCACAATAGTACAGGTTATGCTATACATAAAATGGATTTTCTATAAGGCTCTAATTAAACATAAAAAAACACAATTAGGTCCTCAGATGACAATTCAAAACACACATTTAACCCCGATGTGAATTAAAGAGATTGAGTTATAAACTCCAGAAGAACATATTAGTTATAGAAATGGCAATTCTCCTTTATGTTTCTAAGAAGAAGACTATAAAATACAGATTTATTTTCTCTCTAAAAGCTGAAAACATCAGACACATCTTTTGTAACTATGATGCAACTACTTATTTGCTTAATCAGTCAAGTGATTACACTGCATTGCCTCAGCCATAATAAGAGATGAGGTGAAGCAAACAGAGTGGCATGATTCAGGGTTTAATCAACACTTACAAGTTAAAAAAAACAATAGTTCTATGAGAAAAGTCTGTTGTGTGATTTCCAGAGAAGTTGGCTCGACTATAAGAAAGTCAATTAAGATTAGAGGTCCAGGACAGTTCACTTGAAACTGTGTTTTGAGAATTTAAATACAATGCACCGTAAATTAGATTTGATTTCTGCTAAATTATGCTTTGATACTGCATTCAGCCCAAGCTGGCTTCAATCAAAGTCATGCACCGCTCTGTTATGCTAATGCTCACTGGCCAGAGCAAGTGGATGATATGGAAATCAGATGACTGAACAGGAGCCGGAACCACAGGCCATGCACGAGGAAGGCGTTGAGATGAGGGGCTGGGGGGCCCGAAAGGTTAATCACATCATGTTCAGCGTTGTTGCAACAGAAAAATATGACTTTCTATGGCAGGCATTAACATGGAGATAGTCATGAAACAGAGACATGAGTATGTGATGCCGCGTGGTTACAGGCACACGTTCTCTGAGTATAATTTTATGCTGGAATGAATGAGTTTTTTATACTGTCATAATAAATATTTTGCACTTTGTGACAACTCAAAAAATATTTTTTTCTATTTAAAACATATTTGTTAAAGACTAAGACAAGGTGTACATAAAGTTTGTGTGCAATTTAAAATAGCTGAATGTAATAAATTGCATACAAACCTTATGGACACCCTGCAGATTCCATAAGCATATTTCCCTTCCATCATTTGGTTGAGTTTAAGATTTACTTTAACTCACTAACTGTTTAATTCAACAATAATTAACATTAATCAATGATTTATTAAGTGTCAGGGATTTTGTTAAACCATTCACAGGCATTATCACATTAAATATTTAACAAGTCTTGTGTTTTAACAACTATCATTATGATGTAAATACCAGCAAACATAATCTCATTAAGGGCTCACAGGTTTCTTAAAGTTAGAGTGTTAGACTGGGGGACAGGTTTATTCCAATGTCATAGTTATACTCATTAAACACCGAGCTGCTAAACTGGTTTAGTTTCCTTCAAAGCATTACCTGATTAACTGAAAATTTGTCCTTTCTAATACCAATGATAAGTTTGTGCCATAATTTTTTTATGATTTCTAATATCGGTAAGATTTAAAAGATAACATGATGATTTCCATGAATAATTACTGTTGTTACTAAAGTAGCATCAAACCTGTAGTCTTGCTCTTTCTGCACTAAGTACACTTTGTTCAAGTCACTCTTTATTTGGAAATCCACAATGCTTCTCATCACCCGGCAATGACACTTATAAGGTTTGCTTGCCATTTTAATGCTTGAGAATTATTCTCTTGGTAACATTTTGGTTTCCATTAACTGGCCCATGATTTTCCCATTATGACATTTGTTTGTCTACAAACTAGCTCCAGCATTTCAGCAGACCAGTCTACTTTCAATCACTGGCGTATGTATTTGCTTGTTCTTGTGGTTAACCCATCCTGATATCTATTACTCTTTGATCCTCCTTGTCAGCAGCCATTAGCCTGAACCCTCTCTGACCTTGTATTGTCTTGAGTTCTTTCCCATTCAAGGTTCTTGCCCTTCATTACGCTGTCTTGACTCTCTATTATCACCCCCCTCTTCCCATGTGTCTTGCTTCTTCAGCTTAGTCGTAAGCTTTGACTGGTATTAGGTTCTGTCTACCATTCAGTATTTACATGGCATCTTTATTTGGCTGAGAAAACCCCAAATAGTAAATATTGAATGAACACCCTGGAATATTAGTAAATTAAAAAAAAATTCTTAATTGAAAGCAAATAATCAATTTTTGTCTCATTATATGTTATACGTTCCCACCACTGACAGTGACAGACTTCACATTCTACCCACAGAATAAAGGAAAGTCAAAGAAAATACTATATTTGAAAAAAAAAATAGCTAATTCTAGTATGCCCTCTGAAGAATGTGCTCTTACATCAAGTCAAACATTTATGACCCAAAGACTGTAAGTAATCACCATTCCAAAGTAACAAAATTATTATAGACAAATATGGACATTGTATAAAAACCAGTCCCAGAGGTTTCTGCAAAAAAATTAGTTTATGAGTTTACCCCCAGTAACATAAAACAGAGAATGAGAAGTCATTTCATTATAATGAAATATAGACCAGGAGGAGGAACTGAATGTTTACTCAATTTATAATCAGATTAGGTTGGCTTCCAAATGATAAATGCTTGTTTCCTCAACTTATTTAATTTTATTTAATTTTTCCTATTTAACATTTCACTTGAATTGAAAAGGATTTCTGCTAATAATATTGGAAATGCATGTGTAATATCATAAAATAATTGATTTGAAGCTCATTAACACATAATTCATCGCAGAGAAAGCAGTGTATTTATAATGGGAAATATAAATTAGGAGTATAGAATTTAAAATAATCACTTTTATAAAGATCATTTAATCACATTTTACTCATTTCTCACTATTTTCAAAGTATGTAAATTATAAAACTGCTAAATTACCTACCTTTCCAATTAACTGTTTTTCTTACTGAGTCCATGGCAATATATTTTGTAGATGAATGTTTTCTTTCCCAGACAGCAACTTACTTGTAGCTAATGTAGTATTAAAAATACTTATTCCATAGTAAAATATATGTTCAAGTGAGAGAGAAAAAGTACTAAATGGTTTACTGCTTTCATAAATATGAAAAAGTAAATGGTTACAATGAATCAACCCTTAGATTCGTCATCCATTTAGACTTCACATTCTATCCACAAGAGGTCTCACGTAACATACAAACTGCATTCATTCCTTATGAGTAAAGATAAAGACATGTTGTATTAATGTAGCTGTTACTCTCTACTTTTTTATTTTTTTTCCTCCCCACAGTTTTTGGCCAGGGCTGGGTTTGAACCCGCCACCTCCTGCATATGGGGCCGGTGCCCTAACCCTTTCAGCCACAGGCGCCGCCCTACTCTCATATTTTTAAACCACTTATGGAATCTGTTCATTATAGGAAGACTAATTTTAGAGGGTTCACATAATATCTGAAATTTCCAAAATAGCTATCAATTATTCACGATTTCGGGACATAGTTATGAGGACTTTGCCTAACAAATGTAGACATTGTAACCTAATTCTTTGTACCCCCAATTAACCTGAAAGCAATAAAAATAAAAAACAAATAAATAAATGCCAAAAAAAAAACCCTCAACATTTTATGACTAAAATAAGCAAAGAAGTTGGCCAATTTTTATATAATGTGACTATAAAATAATAGAAGTATGCTTCTAAATTGCCATGGAGAGCAACTGGGAAAGCAATTCAAAGGGGTGTCATAGGCATAGTTTATTGTGTTAAAGTTGACACACATCCAAAAATGTATGCATAGTTTTTGTGATAGTGGTTTAAATCATTTTCATTCATGTATAGTTGCACATAATATGCTCCTCCCTGAAATGGAACAATGTAAATATCAAGACGAACAATTCTATGAAAATGTAGTGGAAAGAATGCCTTTGAAAGAAAATGAATTTATTTGGTGCAAGATATTTTGCAGAAATCTCATAAGCAAGCACATAAAAACAGTATCATAACAAACAAGTATAAGCACATAGCCATTTTATACCTGGGTCAGTGCCTTCACATTTTTGTGTTTTTTTGTTTGTTTGTTTGTTTGTTTGTTTTCCAAAGACAACACATGACTGGAAAATACCATAACATTGAATCTGTGCCTGAAGGGAATACAGATATTGCTTAAGATTTTAATTATTAACACAATTCAATTAAAAAAAAAAAAAACAGTCATTTTGGTTTCCTTCAGGGTATGAGGCTACTGAGATCTCTTTCCTCTGGATTCACCTCCTAACAGAGGAGACCCACATGGAAATGAGCCTGTGGCAGCAGGAGGAACACAATGAGTGCTGTGGTAATAGGAGGGGGAGCCAACCAAGAGCAACTTATTCAGCCAATGACACTGATAGAAACCAAAGAGAGAAGAAAGGAGAAGAGGAGGAGATGAAGAAGAAAGAAAAGGAAGAAGTGGAGAGAGGGAGAGGGGAGAAAAGTCAGGGATTGGAGAGGGACAGGAGTGGAAGAGAAACAAAGAAAGGAAGGGAGAGAGAGGGCTGGGAGAGGGAGGCAGGGAGGAAGTTTGATTTGTTCCTTGAGATTAAATTGGTAAGGAAGGAAGGGTGGGAGGTTGATTCTCACAGAGGGAAAAACACTCAGGCACAACATCAGAGACAGGGGTTTCTGAGCCTGATTCAAGGCACCATTACCCACATTGGGCTTCTTTGTTGCTTTTGGCAATGTAGGTGGGTCCGCTCCTTCAGTGGGTTTGTTAAACTGAGGGATTATGTGGGTAGAACCATGTCCTTTGTCATGTAAATGGATTTATTGGTTTTATCAGGTCTGCTGTAATTTGTAAGGGTATTAAATATGCCTGCATTGCGATAAATATAATACTTCTTTTATAATGCAACTAAGTTGGGCATGTTTACAATTTTAAACTTTATTAACATTTCAGATCACTAAAATAGATTTTCTTTCAATTATAAGTAAGTACAAGAAATTATGTAGCTAGAACAAATTATTCTGAGATTCCACGTGCAATTTTTTTAGAACTGTTGAATTAGGCAAAAAGTTATTAAATGAGAGCTCCGTAGAAAAATCTTTCAGAATTTCAAACAAATTCTGAAATTCTAAATCTCATTTCCCTTGTTATTCTGTCTTTTACCAGTACTTTTTTACTTTAGTCAAGACACTAAATTATTGGGAATAAAATAATAAGATTTTATTTCCTTTAGGAGATGAGAAATTTGCAAAGGAGACACTATTTACTTAAAAAAATAAGTCAATTACATATTATTAAATAAGGAAATAGTTACATATTCCTAAAGAAATAATCTTATTTTTGACCAGCAAAGGGAGAATAGTTTAAAGAGTGGTGAAAATCTCCTTTCAAGGTCCTAAATCCCTAAATTGGGAGAACTGTACTTTTCACATCTGGGGGAGAAGTGGTTGTAAGTGTGGGAGTGAGGAGAGGAAAAGTAGGGCTTAAAAATGGCTCCTCAAGTGAATGGTGAGACGAGACATCCATTTTCACTCACTTAACCTGTCAACTTGCCAGAACTGTCACGTCAGCACTCCAGCTAAACCACAAAGGCTGATCACATCCCATTGTCTCATTTTTTAAGAGAAAGATTGCATGAAGATGCCACTCAGAAAAGAAAAAGAAGGAGAAACTTGCAACCAAGGAATAAATGTACCGGTGCTGAAGGGTTGCTTAGTTAACGGAATTTTAATATGCAACTGCAAAGTTTCTTGATAACATTAATTACACGCTTAGTAAGTTACCGTCCTAACTCATTAGTGCCTTCTTTTTGTTGTATTTTATCTCCTACTAGCAGAACGGGGAATATGTGATTGGCCTGTTACCATTAATGTTGCATAATCTTTGATAGCACTGTTTAAAGCTGCTTGCATAAACATTTTCTAGGCAAGTGTTACCTATGTATGCATATGCGTGTATCAATAAATAGCACCAACATTTGTGTGCCCATAGCACATGTAAGTGTTATGCTAGAAGAAGAGGCAGGAAAAAGATAAATATAACAGTGTATTTACTAACAAAGAGCTAATAGCTTTCTTTCTAGGGTGGGTAAAAATAATATCCACAATAAATATGGAAAGTAATAGTTGCTATAAGGGAGATCTTAAAACGCATTCAGATATATTTTAACTCAAGATTTAATTTAATTTTCTAACTTACACATTTTAATGAATCAAATTATATACTATATCTGTGACATTCAATATGTTTAAATAAGTAGTGTAGTAATTCAAATATCATGTTTATTTTGAGATACAATGCATATCATAGTATATAATTCATAGCAGTCATATCATGACATTTCTGTCTACAATTGCTATCATTTATAAAGATGAGTATTTTCACTTTCTTAGAAAGAGTGGCTCAAATGTTAAGGTGGATTATCCTGATCATTGTCAGCAAAATATCTTTTTTTTAAAAGAGACAGTCTCATCCTATTGCCCTCAGTAGAGTGCTGTAGCATCACAGCTCACAGCAACTTCCAACCCCTGGTCTTACGTGATTCTCTTGCCTCAGCCTCCCGAGTAGCTGGGACAACAGGCACCTGCCAGAACACCCAGCTATTTTTTTGTTGTTGCAGTTTGGCAGGGGCCAGGTTCAAACCCATCACCCTCAGTATATGAGGCCGGCACCATACCACACTGAGCCACAGATTAATATCCTAATATTAATCTCACACTGTTTGCGACCTTTCTATATTTACCTTATTCTGATACTTAATACTTATAGCACTTTAATTCTCTAAGTATTAAGTTAAAATACTTTATATATATTTTATTCATATTTAAATTGACTCCAAAATTAATGATAGTCAAAGTTTTTGAACTGTAGGCAAGAAAATGGAGTAATGGCTTATTGTTTCACTTTCCTCCATTGACAACAACAACAAAAATGACTGATATAGAAGAAAAACTATCAAGCTATGAACCACCAGTTATGAAGTAGCCCTGCCACATATAGTCTTAATCTTCCATCAATACCAGTTTCATGAAAGTTAGCCATCAGCATTGTGAGAGCCCATACTGTGATCTTTTTATGTCAAAACTGACACTTGGGAATTTCAAGACAGGACTTTGTAGAAAACCAGTTAAAATTCAGAAAGTAGAGAAAGAAGTAGCACTAAAAAAAAGGAAAAAAGACAAGCCTGCTTTGGTTGGCAGAATTCTAAGGTGGCTCCCATTACCTTCATTTCTGCTGATTTTGTTAGATTATAAATGAGATTTTGAAGATACAGTTAAAATTACTAATCCACTTGAATTTGAGACAGAGAGATTGATCACCTGGACCTGACTTAATCACATAAGATCATTAAATCAGGAAATTTTCTCTATCTTATATCAGAAGGAGACCTCAGAGAGATCCAAATAAAACATGTGAATGACTCAAGGGCATCATGGCTGGCTTTAAAGTTTGGGGTGGCCATGTGTGAAGTCTGGGGAGTAGCCTGTAAAACATGTGAGACATTGCAGCTAGCAGCCAAGAAATGGAAACTTGGGTTCCACAGTCACAAGAACATAATTCCGCCAAACTCTTCAGAGAACTTGGAAGTAGATTCTTCTGGAGAATGTCCCCAAGAGCCTGATCCATATCTTGAATTGGACCTGTGAAACCCTAAGCAGAAAACCCAGATGCACCCATCTGAATTATGACCTAATAAACGGCTATTATTTTTAATTGCTCAATTTGTGATAATTTTTATATAGTCAAGAAAACTAAAACACCTAAAAATCATCTTCATTTTGAAGTAGGAAGAGTGAAGGAAGATGAAGGGGGAGTTTCATACGGAAATAAAGATAGCTTATAACACAAAGTGTTCCTGCATATCACCAGGATCAGTAGAATAATGAGAAAATAAGTTTTTGATAAAATGTTAAAGGCAACAAACTAAGTAGGGGCCACTGAATAAGTCTTTTTATTATTATTATTAAATCATAGCTGTGTACATTAATGCGATCATGGGGCACCATACACTGGTTTTATAGACTGTTTGACACATTTTCATCACAATGGTTAACATAGCCTTCCTGGCATTTTCTTAGTTATTGTGCTAAGACATTTATATTCTACATTTACTAAGTTTCACGTGTAACCTTGTAAGATCCACAGTAGGTGTGGTCCCACAAAATACCCACCCTCCGCCCACCTCCCCTTTTCCTCCTCTCCCTCTCCCCCTTCCCTTTATTCTTAGGTGATAACTGGGTTATAGCTTTCATGTGAAAGTCATAAATTAGTTTCATACTAGGGCTGAGTACATTGGATACTTTTTCTTCCATTCTTGAGATACTTTACTAAGAAGAATATGTTCCATCTCCATCCATATAAACATGAAAGAAGTAAAGTCTCCATCTTTCTTGAAAGCTGCATAATATTCTATGGTGTATATATACCACAATTTATTAATCCAATCATGGATCAATGGGCACTTGGGCTTCTTCCATGACTTAGCAATTATGAATGGGGCTGCAATAAAAATTCTGGTACACGTATCTTTTTTATAATGTGATTTTTGGTCTTTTGGGTATATACATAGTAGAGGAATTATAGGATTGAATGGCAGAACTATTTATAGATCTCTAAATTTTCTCCAAACATCTTTCAAAAGGTAATGTATTAATTTTCATTCTCACCAGCAGTGTAGAAATGTTCCCGTTTCTCCACATTCATGCCAACATCTCTGGTCTTGGGATTTTGTGATATGCACTTATCTTACTGGAGTTAGATGAGATCTCAAAGTAATTTTGATTTGCATTTCTCTGATGATTAAAGATGATGAGCATTTTTTCATATGGCTGTAGGTCTGAAGCACCTGTCTTCTTCAGAGAAGTTTCTCTTCAAGTACCTTGCCCAGCCTGCGATGGGATCACTTGTTCTTTTCTTGCTTATACATTTGAGTTCTCTGTGGATTCTGGTTATTAAGCCTTTGTCAGAGACATAACCTGTAAATATCTTCTCCCATTCTGAGGGCTATTTGCTTGCTTTACTTACTGTGTTCTTGGCTGTGCAGAAGCTTTTTAGTTTGATCAGGTCCCACTAGTGTATTTTTTGAAGCTGCTTCAATTACCCAAGGAGTCCTCCTCATAAAATACTCACCAGACCGATTTCTTCAAGGATTTTCCCTGCAACTCTCTTCTAGTACTTTTATAGTTTTGTGTCTTAAGTTTAAATCTTTTATCTAGTGAGAGTCTATCTTAGTTAATGGTGAAAGGTGTGGGTCCAGTTTCAGTCTTCTATAAGTTGCCAGCCAGTTCACCCAGCACCATTTGTTAAATAGGGAATCTTTTCCCCACTGAATGTTCTGAATTGGCTTGTCAAAGATCAAATAACAAAGTAGCTGGATTGATTCATCTCTTGGTTCTCTATTCTGTTCTAGACATCTACTTCTCTGTTTTTGTGCCAGTACCATGCTTTTTTGATCACTATCGATTTATAGTATAGTCTGAGATCCGGTAGCGTGATTCCACCTGCTTTCTTTTTATTTCTGAGTAATGTCTTGGTTATTCGAGGTTTTTTCTGATTCTATATAAAACAAAGTATTATTTTTTTCAAGATCATTAAAGTATAACAGTGGAGCTTTAATAGGGATTGCATTAAAATTGTATATTGTTTTGGGTAGTATGGACATTTTAACAATGTTGATTCTTCCCAACCATGAGCATGGTATGTTTTTCCATTTGTTAATGTTTTCAGCTATTTCATTTCTTAGAGTTTCATAGTTCTCTTTATAGAGATCTTTCATGTTCTTTGTTAGATAAATTCCCAAATATTTCATCTTCTTTGGCACTACTATGAATGGAATAGAGCCCTTAATTGTTTTTTCAGCTTGACTATTGTTGGTATATATAAAGGCTACCGATTTATGGCTGTTGATTTTGTAACCTGAGATGCTGCTATATTCCTTGATCACTTCTAAGAGTTTTTTAGTAGAAACCCTGGTGTTTTCTAGGTATACAATCATATCATCTGCAAAGGGCAAAAGTTTGAACTCTTGTGACCCTACACGGATCCCCTTGATAGCCTTTTCTTCTATAATTGTGGTGGCTAAAACTTCCATTACAATGTTAAAGAACAGTGGAGACAATGGGCAGCCTTATCCGGTTCCTGATCTGAGTGGAAATGATTTCAATTTAACTCCATTCAATACAATTTTGGCTATGGGTTTGCTGTAGATGGCCTCTATCAGTTTAAGAAATGTCCCTTCTATTCCAATTTTCTTAAGTGTTCTGATCATGAAGAGATGCTGTATATTATCAAAAGCTTTTTGTGTATCAATTGAGAGAATCGTATGGTCTTTGTTTTTTAATTTGTTTATGTGCTGAATTATATTTATAGATTTATAGATATTAAACCAGCCTTGAGACCCTGAGATAAAACCATCTTGGTTATAATGTATAATTTGTTTGATGTGTTGCTGGATTCTGTTTGTTAGGATCTTCTTGAATATTTTTGCATCTATATTCATTAGTGATATTGGGCTATCGTTTTCTTTTCTTGTTGGGTCTTTTCCTGATTTAGGGAACAGGGTGATGTTTGCTTCATAGAATGTGTTGGGTAGTCTTCCTTCTTTTTCTACATTTTGGAACAGATTGAGTAATATAGGTACTAGTTCCTCTTTAAAGGTTTGGGAGAATTCTGATGTGAAGCCATCTGGTCCCGGGCTTTTCTTTTTAGGAAGATTTTGTAGGCTGATTCTATTTCAGAACTTGATATTGGGCTGTTCAACATTTCCACTTGATTCTGGCTAAGTCTTGGAAGGTGACGTATTTCCAAGTATTGGTCAATTTTCTTCAGATTTCCATATTTCTGAGAATAAAGTTTCTTGTAATATTCATTAAGGAATTTTTGAATTTCTGAGAAGTCTATTGTTATTTCATCTTTGTCATTTGAGATTTATGAGATTGGAAATTTTACTCTTTTTTTCCTGGTTAGGTTACCCAAAGGTTTATCAACTTTATTGACCTTTTCAAAAAACAAACTTTTGATTTATTGATGTGTTGTGTAATTCTTTGGTTTTCAATTTCATTTAATTCTGCTCTAATTTTGGTTATTTCTTTTCTTTTACTGGGTTTGGGGTTGGAATGTTCTTCCTTCTTCAGTTGCTTGAGATGTCCCATTACTTGTTAATTTCTTCTCTTTCCTTTCTTTTGAGGAAGGCTTGTAGTGCTATAAATTTCCCTCTGAGGACTGCCTGTGTGGCATCCCAGAGGTTCTAATAATTCGTGTCTTCATTGTCATTTTGTTCCAAAAAT
>CAUYPK010108611.1:0-16142 GCA_963574355.1 Loris lydekkerianus | reverse complement strand
GTCCAGTGAGACTAGCCTATATCAAAAAATCCCAAGACCAGAGATGCTGGCGTGGATGTGGAGAAAAGGGAACACTTTTACCCTGCTGGTGGGAAGGTAAATTAATACATTCCTTTTGGAAAGATATATGGAGAACACTTAAAGATCTAAAAATAGACCTACCATGCTGTAACACATTTGCAACCTAGGAATAGGGGGAAGGGGGAAAGAGAGGGGAGGGTGGGGGGAGGTGGGTGGAAGGAGGGGAATTGGTGAGAATACATTTGTGGTGCATCTTACAATGGTATATGTGAAACTTAGTAAATGTAGAATGTAAATGTCTCAACACAATAACTGTGAAATTGACAGGAAGGCTATGTTAACCAGTGTGATACAAATGTGTCAACCAGTCTGTGAAACTAGTGTATGATGCCCCATGATCATACCAATGTACCTAGCTATGATTTAATAAAGATAAATAAATAAATAAAAATAAAAATAAATAAATAAAATTTAGTCAAGCTGAAAAAAAAAAAAAAAGCTATAACCCAGTTATAACCTAAGATTAGGGGGAAGGGAGAAAGAAAGGGAGGGAGGGGGGAGGTGGGTGGAGGGAGGGTGATTGGTGGGATTACACCTGTGGTGCATCTTACAAGAGTATTTGTGAAACTTAGTAATTGTAAAATGTAAATGTCTTAACACAGTAACTAAGAAAATGCCAGGAAGGCTATGTTAACTAGTGTGATGAAAATGTGTCAAACGATTTATAAAACCAGTGTATGGTGTCCCATGATCGCATTAATGTACACAGCTGTGATTTAATAAAAAAAAAAAAAAGCATTGTTAAAAAAAAAAAAAGAATTATCTCCATAGCATACACAGCTTTTTAAAACAAAGTATAAAAACCCTGAAAAAAAAAAATAAATAAATAAAAATAAAAGGAAGAAAAAAGAAAAAAAGAAAAATCTAGAGGGAAAATGTTGAAGTTAAAAATAAAACAACAGTATATATATCTTGCTGAATATTGTCCAGGCAACAGATGATCTTCTGGGGTATGAGATGTTAATCACAATGCTGATAATTATTATCCACCCAATCAGAATGCTCTTCACATTATAAAGGAATCCCTAACAGACATGAACAATTGACATCTTCATACACTATAATAGTTGGGAGATTTTAACAGCCCTGTGGCAGCTTATGATAGGTCCTCCAAGAATAAAATAAAAAAGAAATATTACACTTAAACTTGACCCTACCAAAAATGTACTTAACAGACATCTACAAAACATTTCATCCTAATAAAATTGAAAACACATTTTTTTCATCAGCCCATGGAACATCCTCCAAAATTGATCACATCTTAGGTCACAAGTGTAAACTCAGCAAATTTAAAAGAATAGAAATTATTCCCTGTACTTTCTCTGACAATTGCTGAATAAAAGTTGAACTCAACAACAACAGGAATCTTCATACTCAAAGTCACAAAAACTAAATAACCTTATGCAGGGTTACTTAGATGAGATTAAAAAGAAATTGCCAAATTTTTGGAATAAAATGAGAATGAAGACATGATTTATCAAAACCTTTTGGATACTACAAAGGCAGTCCTAACAGGGAAATTTATAGCTTTACAAACTATCCTTAAATGAATGGAAAGAGAGGAAGTCAACAACTAATGGGACATTGCAAGCAACTGGAAAAGAAAGAACATTTCAACTCCCAATCCAGCAGAATAAAAGAAATAATTAAAATTAAGGCAGAATGAAATGAAATGGAAAACAAAAGAACCATTCAGAAGCTCAACAAATCAAAAAGTTGGGTTTTTTAAAATATTAACAAAATTGACAAAACTTCAGATAACCAGGAAAAGAAAAGTTCCCAATATCATCAATCAGAAATGATAAAGTTGATAAAACAACAGACACCTCAGACATTCCAAAAAATCCTTAATTAATCCTATAAAAACCTCTATTCACAGAAATATAAAAATTTAGAGGAAATAGACCAATACCTGGAAGCACACCACCTTCCTAGACTCAGCCAGAAAGAATTGGAAATGTTGACTCGACCTATATCAATCACTGAAATAGCATCAACTATACAAAATCTCCAAATAAATAAAAGTCCAAGACCAGATGGCTACACATCAGAATTCTATCAAATCTTTAAAGAGGAACTAGTACCTATACTACATAATCTTTTCCAAAACATAGAAAAAGAAGAAATACTTCCTAAAAAATTCTGTGCAGAAAATATCACCCTGATACCCAAATCAGGACAAGACCCAACAATGAAAGAAAATTATAGACCAATATTAGTAAGGAAAATAGATCGGTGGTTCTCAACCTGTGGGTTGTGACCCATTTGGGGGTTGAATGACCCTTTCATGGGGTCACTTAAGACCATGCTGCATGTCATATATTTTTATTACAATTCATAACAGTAGCAAAATTACAGTTATGAAGTAGCAACGAAAATAATTATATGGTTGGAGTTACCACAACATGAAGAACTGTATTAAGGGGTCACAGGCATTAGGAATGTTGAGAACCACTGATATAGATGAAATAATATTCAATAAGATCCTAGCAAACAGAATTCAACAACACATCTAACAAATTATACACCATGACCAAGTTGGTTTTCTCCCAGGGTCTCAAGGTTGGTTCAACATATGTAAATATACAGATATAATACATCACAAAAACAAAATAAAAAACAAAGACCATATGATTTTTTCAATGATTCAGAAAAGCTTTTGATAATATCAAGCATTCTACCTTGATCAGAATACTTAAGGAAATAGTCTTACATGGGTCATTTCTTAAACTGACAGAGGTCATCTGCAGCAAACAGGCAACCAATATAACATTAAATGGAATAAAATTGAAAACATTTCCATTCAGAACCGGAACCAGACAAGGATGCCCATTGTCCCCACTGCTAGTCAACATAGTATTGGAAGTCTTAGCCATCACAATCAGGCAAGAGAAGGCAATCAACGCGATCCAAATGGACTCAGAGGAGATCAAACTCTCACTCTTTGCAGATAATATAATTTTATACCTGGAAAACCCCAGGGACTCAAATACAAAGTGAATTAGAAGTGATCAAAAAATACAGCAGTGTCTCAGGATGAAAAATCAATACTTACAAATAAGCAGCTTTTAGAAATACCAATAATAGTCATGCTGAAAAAACATTAAAATACCCCATTCCTTTTACAGTAGTGCCAAAGAAGATGAACTATTGGGGAATTTACCTAACCAAGAACGTGAAATATCTCTATAAGGAGAACTATGAAAGTCTGAGAAAATATATACCTTAAGATGTTAACAAATGGAAAAACATACCATGCTCATGGCTGGGAAGAATCAACACTGTTAAAATGTCCATACTATCCAAAGCAATATAAAAATTGAATGTAATCCCTATCAAAGCACCACTGTCATACTTTAAAGATCTGAAAAAAATAATGCTTCCTTTTATATGAAATCAGAAAAAACCTCAAATAGCCAAGACTTTACTCAGAAATAAAAACAAATGAGGAGGAATCATGCTACCATACATCAGGCTATAATACAAATCAATAGTGATAAAAACACCATGGTAGCCTTGGCGCCTGTGGCTCAAGTGGCTAAGACACCAGCCACATACACCTGAGCTGGCTAGTTTGAATCCAATCCGAGCCCACCTAACAACACCGATGGCTGTAACCAAAAAATAGCCTGGTGTTGTGGCAGGCATCTGTAGTCCCAGCTGCTTGGGAGGTGGAGGCAGGAGAATCACTTGAGCCTAGGAGTTCAAGGTTGCTGTGAGCTGTAATGAGATGGCATTCTACCTAGGGTGAGAGTTTGAGGCTCTGTCTCAATTTAAAAACAACAACAACAAAAAAAACATAGTACTGACACAAAAATACAGAGGCAACAAAATAGAGACCATTTGTATGGAACAAAATAGAGACCCAAGAGATGAACCAAGACACTTATCATCATTTGATCATACATAAGCCTATCAAAAACATAAATTGGGGAGAAGATTCCTTATTTAACAAATGGTGCTGGGTGAATTGGCTAGTGACTTGTAGAAGACTGAAACTTGACCCATACCTTTCACCATTAACAAATATTGACTCTCACTGGATAAAAGATTTAAACTTAAGAGATGAAACCATAAAGATACTTGGAGACAGTGCAGGGGAAACACTTGAAAAGATTGGCCTAGGAGAATAGTTTATGAGGAAAACCCCCTGGGCAATTGAAGCAACACCCAAAATATATTACTGAGATCCAATCAAACTAAAAAGCTTCTGCACATCCAAGAACACTATAAGTAAAGCAAGCAGACAGTCCTCAGAATGGGAGCAGATATTTCCTGGTTATGTTTCTTTTTTTTATTATAAATCATAGCTGTGTACATTAATGTGATCATGGGGCACCATACACTTTGATAACCAGAATCCACAGAGAACTCAAACTTATTAGTAAGAACAGAAGTGATCCCATTTCATTGTGGGCAAGAGACTTGAACAGAATCTTCTCTCAAAAAGACAAGCACATGGCATACAAAAACATGAAAGAAACACTCATCATCATCACATAAATTTAAATCAAAACCACTTTGAGATATCATCTAACTCCAGTAAAATTAACCCACATAACAGAATCCCAAAACTACAGAAGTTGGCATGTATGTGGAGAAAAGAAAACACTTTATTAATCCATTCATGGATCAATGGGCACTTGAGCTTTTTCCATGACTTAGCAATTGTGAATTGGGCTGCAATAAACATTCTGGTACAAATATATTTGTTATAATGTGATTTTTGGTCTTATGTGTATATACCTAGTAGAGGAATTATAGGATTGAATGTCAGATCTATTTTTAGAACTCTAAGAGTTCTCCAAATGTCTTTCCAAAAGGAATGTATTAATTTGCATTCCCACCAGCAGTGCAGAAGTGTTCCCTTTTCTCCACATCCACGCCAACATCTCTGGTCTTGTGATATGGGATAATCTTACTGGAGTTAGATGATATCTCAAAGTAGTTTTAATTTGCATTTCTCTGATGATTAAAGATGATGAGCATTTTTTATATGTCTGTAGGCTGTGTTCCTGTCTTCTTCAGAGAAGTTTCTCTTGAAGTTCCTTGCCCAGCCTGCAATAGTATCACTTGTTCTTTTCTTGCTTATACGTTTGAGTTCTCTGTGGATTCTGGTTATTAAACCTTTGTCGGAGACATAACCTGCAAATATCTTCTTCCATTCTGAGGGCTGTTTGCTTCCTTTACTTACAGTGTTCTTGACTGTGCAGAAGCTTTTTAGTTTGATCAGGTTCCAGTAGTGTATTTTTGAAGCTGCCTAAATAAAGATAGAGACTTTACCTCTTTCATGTTTACATGAATGGAGCTAGAACATATTTTTCTTAGTAAAGTATCTCAAGAATGAAAGAAAAAAGTATCCAATGTACTCAGCCCTACTATGAAACTAATTTATGGCTTTTACATGAAAGCTATAACCCAGTTATAACCTAAGAATCAGGGAAAGGGGGAGAGGAAAGGAAGGGAAGGGGGGAGTATGGGTGTAGGGAGGGTGATTGGTGGGATTACACCTGCAGTGCATCTTACAAGGGTACATGTGAAGCTTAGTAAATGTAGAATATAAATGTCTTAACACAATAACTCAGAAAATGACAGGAAGTCTATGTTAACCAGTGTGATGAAAATGTGTCAAACGGTCTATAAAACCAGTGTATGGTGTCCCATGATCACATTAATGTACACAGCTATGATTTAATAATAAAAAAAAAGAAAAGGGAACACTTCTGCAATGCTAGTGGGAAGGAAAGCTAATTTCTTTTGGAAAGAAGTTTGGAGAACACTCAGGGATCTAAAAGTAGACCTGCCATTTGACCCTGAAATTCCTTTACTAGTTATATATCCAGAAGACCAAAAATCATTTTACAACAAATATATTTGCTCCAGAATGTTCATTGCAGCTCAATTCATAATTGCCAAGTCGTAGAAGAAGCCCAAGTGTCCATCGACCTATGAATGGATTAATAAACTGTGGTATATGTATACCATGGAATATTATGCAGCCTTAAATATATGGAGATTTTACTTCCTTTATGTTTATATGGTGGAGCTGGAACACATTTTCTTAGTAAAGTATCTCAAGAATGCAAGAAAATTATCCAATCTACTCAATACTATTATGAAACCAATATGTAATCACCCACACTTTCATATGAAAGATAAAACACAAATATAGCTCAGCATAGAGGAGAGAAGAGGAAGGTGAGGTTAGGGAGGGAGGTAGTCTGGTGGAGGGAGGGTAATGAGTGGGACCTCACCTATGGTGATTATTGCAAGGGTACATGTCAAATCTATTAAGAGTAGAGTATAAATGTCTTAACACAATAATTAAGTAAATGAGGAGAAGGCTATGTTAACCAGTTTGTTGTAAGCATTCCTAATTATATATAAAATAAGCATATTTCACCCCATAAATACATTAATGCATAAAGTTATGATTCAATAAAAAAAATTAGACAAAAAATTTTATTATGAATCAAATTGAATGACCTATTTCTCTTTAATTTAAAAATTGCACTACATTTGTGTGCTTTCACCTTACAGGTACAATATGAGTACATGGCACATCTCTTGGGTGAGTGGCACAACTACAACAGGTATTTTATGTAACAAACACAAATAATGTAATCTGCTCATTTGTAACCTTGTATTAATCTGAAATAAATAAATAAAAATTGCATTATAAGAGTATTTTACTACCTTGTAAGTTACCACCTGAAAGAAGCAAAGATATTATGCCTTATCAAGATAATCCCTGTTTTGTCTTTATTAGAGTTTTAGCTAACAAGAAAAAACTAAACTTTAAAAGGGTTGAGGTAATGCAATAGTACATTTTAAAGCTATTAAGAGTAGAAAATAAATGTCTTACCACAACACATAAGTAAGTGAGGGGATGGTTATGTTAATAAGATTGATATAAGCTTTCCATATGATATCAAATCAGTACATTATAGCCTACAAATACATTAATGTAAACAGTTACGATTTAATAAAAAATAATGTTTAAGGTTTGAGGTTTATTCTCATATAACCTCTTGAATAGCCTTTAGTATCTTTTGACATTTTATTATATTTTGAAAAATGTTTTAAGCCTTTGATATGTGACAGACATTCCAAAATCAAAATTATAAATTCAAGCCAGGTGGGGTGGCTCAATCCTGTCATAATCCTAGCAGTCTGGGAGGCTGAGGCAGGTTGATTACATGAGCTCAGGAGTTCAAGACCAGCGTGAGCTGGAACCAGAAAAAAAAAATCGTAGAACTAAGGCAGTTATTAGTAATAAAAACAAAGCTGGGGGCATTAGCCTACCAGACTATAGGCTATATTACAAGGCCATAGTGTTCAAAACAGCATGGTACTGGCACAAAAATAGAAACATAAACATTTGGAATCAAATAGAAAACCCTGAAATGAAGTTAACATCATACAGCCACCTAATCTTTGATAAACCAAACAAGAACACACACTTGGGAAAAGAATTCTTATTCAATAAATGGTGCTGAGAGAACTGAATATCCACATGTAAAAGACTGATACTGGACCCACACCTTTCTCCACAAAAAATTGATTCAAGATGGATAAAAGACCTACATTTAAAGCATGAAATGATAAAAATCCTCAAAAAAGCATAGGAAAAACACTTAAACATATCAGCCTGGGGAAGGATTTTATGAAGAAGATTTTCATGGCAATTTCAACAACAACAAAAATAAACAAATGGAACTTAACTAAACTGAAAAGTTTCTGTACAGCTAAGGAGCTAAGAAGACAACAACCAAAGCAAATTGACAACCTACACAACGGGAAAGGATATTTGCATATTTTGAATCAGACAAAAGCTTGATTACTAGGATTTATAGACAATTCAAATTAATCCACAAGAAAAAAGTCAACAATTCCATATCTCATTGGGCAAGAGATGAATAGAAACTTCTCTAAAGAAGACTGGCAAATGGCCAGCAAACATATGAAAAAAATGCTCATGGTCCCTAATTATTAGAGAAATGCAAATCAAAACTACCCTGAGATACCATCTAACCCCAGAGCCCATATCACAAATCAAAACTACTCTGAGATATCATCTAACCCCAGAGCCCATATCACAAAATCTCAAAACTTGCAGATACTGACGTGGATGTGGAGAGAAAGGAACACTTTTACACTGCTTGTGGGACTGCAAATAATAAAAAAAAAATCTAAATTCAGTCCCTAGTACAATCTTTTTGGAAGGAAGTATGGAGAACCCTCAAAGAACTCAAGCTAGACCTCCCATTTGATCATGCAATTCCATTACTGGGCATCTACCCAGAAGGAAAAAAAATCCTTTTACCATAAGGACACTTGCTATTTATTGCAGACTATTTATTGCAGCTCAATTTACAATCGCCAAAATGTGGAAACAGACTAAATGCCTACCAACCCAAGAATGGATTAATAAGCTATGGCATATGTATACCATGGAATACCAACCAGCCACTAAAAATGATGGAGACCTTACATCTTTTGTATTAACCTGGATGGAAGTGGAACACATTATTCTTAGTAAAGCATCACAAGAATGGAGAAGCAAGAATCCTATGTACTCAATTATGATATGAGGATAATTAATGACCTAGTACATGGTGGGGGTGTGGGGGAAGGAGGAAAGCATAGAAAGGGAAGGAGGGAGGGGTGTGAGGTTCTCAGTATGTGACACTTTTGGGGTGGCAGGATAGAATTATAAGAGGGATGTTACCTAACAAATTCAAACAATGTAAACTGGTTTCTTGTACCCTCAATGACATCCCAACCATAAAAAAAAAAAGACCAGTGTGAGCAAGACCAAGACCTTATCTCTACTAAAAATATAAAAACTAGCCATGCGTGGTGGTACACATCCCTAGTCCAAACTACTAGGGAGGCTAAGGCAAAAGGATATCTTGAGCCTAAGCATTTGAGGTTGCTGTGAGCTATGAAGACACAACGATCTAACCAGGGCAATAGATTGATACTCTGTTTCAAAAAAAAAGAAAGAAAGAAAGAAAGAAAGAAAGAAAGAAAGAAAGAAAGAAAGAAAGAAAGAAAGAAAATCTAAATTCAGTCTTTTGACCTCATATTTGCTACTAAATATTAGACCATTGAAATTTTAAGAAAGACATATTATGTTTATTTGGAATGTTAGAACTGTTCACAAAACAGTGTCAAATATGAAATGGTCTTTAATTTTTTTTGAATCGTATTTGTATATGCATATTATTAACACTTGTTCCAATGTTATAAAATAATAATGTGTCTTAGTTTGTGCTATTAGTAATAATTATGGTCATTAAGTTAAATTGTTGTATGTCACAAAAACAACCAACCTCTTTGTTGTCTCTTTAACCATACTGTTCTAGGACCTTTGTCTTTTGTAAACAATGATTTTACTTTATTTTTAATGTTGTGTACCCTCATTTTAATCTGAAATAAAAAATAATGGAATGCATAAATATATTGTGATAAATTTATACAGCAAAATACTAAGTAGCGGTGAGAATGACTGTAACTACAGAAAACATATTGAGTGAAATGTATTACATGGAAAAAAGTCATTATATGTGCATTCATGCACTGCAAATGCATTTCTATCTAGGACAGATCACATATCCAATGTGGGCGCATAAGATCATAATGGGACATATGTAGAAACCTGATTACATAGAATTTTTATTTCAAATTAATATGAGGATACAAATTTTTATGATACATTGTTCTTATTTCCAAGGTAAGTTTCAAGTTGAAGAACAGCCCTTCAACCAGGGTATATGATAAACACCCTCATATTATGAATATTAAGTGAGATCCTACCAATTGCCCCGCTTTTCCCATTAATTGTCCTCCAACCTCCCCCTTCGACCCTCCTTCCTCTCCCCTCCCCTTGTTAGACTATATTTGTGTTTTATTGTTCATGTAGGCATGTAATTGTATATATACTTGTTTCATATTAGTATTGAGTACTTTGGATATTTGAGACACTCTACTAAGTAGACTGTGTTTCAACTCCATGTAGGTAAACATAAAAGATGTAAAGTGTCCATCTTTTTTTACAGCTGAATATATATGTGATACAGTTTGTTGAATCATTTATGTGTTGATGGGCATTTAGGTTGCTTCCACTGGACTTTCAAAAAAATTGACACCCAAAATATTACCAGGCTATCAGCCGGGAGAAATTGGATGAGCAATCTAGTAACTGAGATGCCCAAAGGAGGGCACTGAGACACTGGGGAAGTGCAAACTTCCAAGTGTGGCAGATTAACAGCCTTGGCCCTCAGCGACATAGTGCAGTCTGGACTTGGTGCAGTGGATAAGCAGACAGCCACAAAGGGAGAGATCCCAGAGATAAGTGCTTTCCTTGGAAAGCTTCGGCATGGTCAAGGTTCACAGTTTAGAGTGTCTTTCAAGTGGGCTGAGGACATTTTTGGGCTCCCAAGCCTGTGGGGTCTGAGAGATCAGCAGAGGCCTCCAGTCTCCATCTCATAAAGCTGTATCAACATTGCAATTGACATCTTATACCTCAGAAGACCAAATGTTGCCTGGACAAAATTCAGCAGGATATATATACTATTTGGTTCTTCGGTTTTGGGGTTTTGGGGGAGTGGGTTTTTCTTTTTTGTTTGTTTGTTTGTTCACTTTTTTTCTTAATGTGAACATTTTTGCTGATATTTTTCTTGTTTTTTGTTGTTGTTGTTTGTTTGTTTTGTCACTATCCTAGTTTAAATATAATGTTTTATTTTTACCTTCTTTAACAATTAGAATTTCATTTCTGCAGGTGTTTCTGCCCCTATTATTTGATTATTTTCCTTCAATGTTACCCCATAAGGGTTCTTGCTTGTTTGTTTTTGTTTGATTTATAGGATTTTTTGGCTTTTCTCTCTATCTAGTGGAGTTGGGTGCTGTGTTTGATATGGCTGGCAAAGAGCTGTTGACCTCAAGGGAATTACCCGACCCAGCACCCTCAGAGGTTTTGGGTCTTCAAGGTTGGGCTATAGTACCCAAATATACACCTATATCACTCCTGCTTCTTTCTTTCAGTGCCTTTCTTTTTTTGTCAATATTTACTTTTACTCATCCCCTCTTCTTTCTCTTTTTTCTTTCTTTTTTAAATCTTTTTTCCCTTCCTGCTCTTCAATTTTCTCATCCTTCTGGTACCCTACCAAAAGAACTTATTAAAATTTTAAAGAGCAAGAAGAAGTGAAAGAATAATTAGGGTAAGGAAACAGATACAAAAAGCACTCATGAAGAAGAATCAGCAGAAAAATCCTGGTAGCAAGAAATACTAGTTCAGAGTAACCCCTTCTAGGGATTGTGAGGTGGCTACAGCAGAGGACTCCTCCTATAAAGAAATGTTAGAAATGACAGAAGGGGAATTTAAAATACAGATGATGAAAACAATGAAGGAAATTGCAGAGAAAATGAAAAACAATAAAAAACCAATGAAGGAAGTTGCTGAGAAAGTGAAATACAATCAAAAAACAATGAAGGAAATTTCTGATAAAGTAGAAAATAACCAAAAGGAAATCCAAAAACAGAATCAAATAAGATATGAAAGATACAAAGAATATAAAAAGGATATAGCAGTGCTGAAGGAACTGAAGCAGTCAATTAGGGAACTTAAGGATGCAATAGAAAGTATCAACAACAGATTAGATCATGCAGAAGAAAGAATCTCAGAGGTAGAGGATAAAGCTCTTGAGATAACTCAGATAGTTAATGAGGAAGAAAAGAGAGAAAGGAGAACGTTCACTGACAGAATTATGAGACTCTATGAAGCCTTGAAACATACGAGTTATAGGTATCCCAGAAGGGGAAGAAGAATGCCCCCAGAGGAATGGAAGCCATTCTAGAGAAAATTATAAATGAAAATTTCTCTAATATCACCAAAAAGTCTGACATATTCCTTTCAGAGGGATATCAGTCCCCTGGTAGCCTCAATTAAAATAGAGCTTCTCCAAGGCACATTGTGATGACTCTATCTAAAGTCAAGACAAAAGTAAAGATTTTGCAAGCTGCCAGTAATAAGCGCCAACTGACCTACAGGAGTAAACCCATCAGCATCACAGCAGACTTCTCTAATGAAACTTTTTAGGCCAAAAGACAGGTCATCTGTCTTTAATCTACTTAAACAGGACAATTTCCAGCCCAGAATTTTATATCCTACTAAGCTAAGCTTTAAAATTGATGGATAAACCAAATCTTATATTGATATGCAAACATTGAGGAAATTTGCCATAACAAGACAAGTCTTACAGGAAATATTTCAACATGTTCTACACACTGATCATCAAAATGAAAACAAAGTAAACATCCATAAATTAAAGGGCAGAACCTAGCTTCCACAATGATGCAAAATAAAAAACTAAGCAATGGACTTTCACAAAATAAGATGAATAGAATGCCACCACACTAATAAATTATCTCAATAAACGTCAATGGCTTGAATTCTCCACTGAAGAGGCATAGATTGGTTGATTGGATTAAAAAACACAAGCCTTCTGTTTGCTATCTGCAGGAAACAAACCTCACATCAAAAGACAAATTAAAACTCTGAGTTAAAAATTGAAAGTCAATTTTTCAGGCAAATGAAATTCAGAAGAAAAGAGGGGTTGCAATCTTATTTTCAGATCCATGTAGATTTAAAGCAACTAAAGTAAAAAAAGACAATGATGGTCACTTCATATTGGTCAAGGGAAAAATATAACAAGAATACATTTCAATTCTAAATATTTATACACCCAATTTAAATGTTTTTCCAGAATCTTGAAAAAGACTTTGCTTAGTGTCAGCAATATGATTTCCTATAACACCATAGTAACAGAAGACATTAACACCCCTCTCTCGGAGCTGGACAGATCCTCCAAACAGAAATTAAACAAAGATGTTAGAGATTTAAATGAGAACTAAGAATAACTGTGCTTGATAGACATATATAGAAAACTCCATTTCACAGATAAAGAATATACATACTTCTCATCATCCCATGGAACATTCTCCAAAATTGATCATATCCTAGGACACAAAACAAACCTTAACAGAATCAAATACTTGAAATTCTACCTTGATTTTTCTCAGACCACAAGGAACTAAAGGTGGAACTCAACTCCCACAAAAATACTCAATCTCACACAAAGGGATGGAAGTTAAACAACCTTATGCTGAATAACGCTTAGGTGCAGGAAGAAATAAAAAAGGAAATCATTAACTTCCTTGAGTATAACAACAATGAAGACACAAGTTACCAAAACCTATGGGATACAGTAAAAGCAATCCTGAGAGGAATATTTATCTCTTTAGAAGCCTACAATGGAAAAACAGAAAGAGAGCATGTCAAAAAACTCACAAGCCATCTGGTGGAATTGAAAAAAGAAGAACAATCTAAGCCTAAACCCAGCAGAAGAAAAGAAATATCCAAAATTAAATCAGAGATTAATGAAATTGAAAACAAAAGAATCATTCATAAAATTAATGAAACAAGGAGTTTGGTTTTTGAAAAAATGAATAAAATTGATTAACATTTGGCTAGACTAACTAGAAATAAAAAAGTAAAATCTCTAGTAACCTCATCAGAAATGACAAAGAGGAAATAACAACTGATGCCACAGAGATACAAGAGATTATCTCTGAATACTACCAGAAAAGTTGTGCCCAGAAATTCGACAAAATGAAGGAAATGGATCAATATTTGGAATCACACCCTCTCTCTACACTTAGCCAGGAAGAAATAGAGCTTCTGAACAGACCAATTTCAAGCACTGAGATAAAAGAAACAATAAAAAATCTTCCAACAACAACAACAAAAAATGCCCTGGTCTGCATGGCTTCACACCTAAATTTTAGCAAAACTTCAAAGAAGAGCTTATTCCTATATTGCAGAAATTATTTCAAAAAATTGAGAAGGAAAGAATCTTCCCCCAAAACATTCTATGAAGCAAACATCACTCTGATACCAAAACCAGGAAAAGACCCAACTGAAAAGGAGAATTTTAGACCAATTTCACTAATGAATATAGATGCAAAAATTCTCAACAAAATCTTAGCCAACAGATAACAGCTTATCATCAAAAAAAGTCATACATCATGAGTCATCTCAGGGATGCAAGGCTGGTTTTAATATATGCAAGTCTATAAGCATTATCCACTATATCGACAGAAGTAAAACTAAAAGCTATTTGATCCTCTCAATAGATGCAGAAGAAGCATTTGACAAAATCCAGCATCCTTTTCTAATAGAACACTGAGGAGTATAGGCATTGAGAGAGAACTTCCCTGGCAAGCTCTGCCCTCAGGGTGCACAGCAAGGATCGGGCGGGAGCTAGTAACATAGTGACAAAGCAGCCTAAAGGCAGGGACTAAGCTTCCTCAAAGTCTTAACTCACAAAGGCAGAGTGAGACTGGTTTTGGCACACTGGGTAAGTGGATAGCCAATTCAGCAGTGATCCAGTGACAAGCACTTTCCTTGGAAAGCTTCTGCTTAGCAAACTTACAAGAAAGATTTAGGGTGTCTACCCTGTGGGGTTTGAGAAATCAGCAGAGGCCTTAAGTCCTATCAGCACTATGATTAATATCTCAAACCCCAAAAGACCAACTGTTGCCCAGACAGTATTCAACAAGATATATACACTGCTTTGTTCTTGGTTGCTTTTGTTTGTTTGTTTGTTTTTGTTTATTTTGATGCTGTTGTTGTTTTGTTTTTTTTAATTTCAACCTTTTCTGTAGACATTTTTTCAATTCTTTTTTTCTTTATTTTCATTCTCCATTTGTCCAGTTTAAATACAATTTCCTATTGCTGCCTTTTTCAATAACTAGAACTTCATTTTTGCTAGTGTTTCTATCACTATTATTTGATTTTTCACCCAATTTTATCCCCTAAAGTTTTCTGTTTGTTTATTTTGGTTTGATTTATACCATTTTTGTCTTTCCTCTCTACTTGGTGGAGGTGGGATAATGCATCTGATAAGGTTATCAAAGAGCTGCTGACCTTAAGGGAACCACCCAACCTGGCACCCCCAGAGCTTTTTTTTTTTTTTTAAGGTTATGTCAAAATAACCTATTGTACACCTATATTGCTCTGTCTCCCTCTTTCTGTGTCTCTCTTCTTTTTGTCAATATTCTCTTTGACCCACCCCCTCTCCTTTCTCTATTTTTTTTTGTTATTACTTTCTTTCTTTTATCCCTTCTTGATCATCAACCTTCTCATCCTTCTGGTCCTGTACCAAAAGGACTCATCAAAACCTTAGTCCACAAGCATGAAAACATGAAGAGCAAGAGGAAGTGAAAGGAAAATTAGGGCAAGGAAACAGACAAAAGAAATCACACATGAGGAAGAATCAGCAGAAAACTCCAGGCAATAAATAACCAGTCCAGAGCCACCCCCTCCAAGAAACTATGAGGTAGCTACTGCAGAGGATTCCACCTATAAAGAAATGTTAGGAATGACAGAAAAGGAATTTAAAATACACATGATGAAAACAATAAAGGAAATTATGGAAACAATGAAGTAAACTGCAGATAAAGTGGAAAATAACCAAAGGAAATAAAAAAAAACAGAATCAAATAAGAGATGAACAATATGAAAAATATAGAAAGGATATAGCGAACCTGAAGGAACTAAAGCAGCAAATTAGGGAACTTAAAGATGCAATAAAAAGTATCAGCAAAAGGTTAGACCATGCAGAAGAAAGACTTTGAGAGGTAGAGGACAAAGTTCTTGAGATAACTCAGATAGTAAAAGAGGCAGAAATGAAGAGAGAGAAAGCAGAACACTCACTGTCACAATTATGGGACTTTATGAAGTGTTCCAACATATGAGTTATAGGAATCCCACAAGGAGAAGAAGACTTTCCCACAGAAATGGAAGCTATACTAGAGAATATTACAAATGAAAATTTCCCAAATATTACCAAAGATTCTGACACACTGCTTTCAGAGGGATATCGAACCCCAGGTCACCTCAACTCTAACCGAGATTCTCCAAGACACATTGTGATGAACCTGCCCAAAGTCAAGACAAAAGAAAAGATTCTGTAAGCTGCCAGGAGTAAGTGCCA